>SJYC01116075.1:0-28193 GCA_006408675.1 Madoqua kirkii
AGGGATCAAACTCTTGTCTCCTATGTCTCTTGCATTGCAGGTGGACTCTTTACCTGCTGAGCCATTGGGAAGAAGTCCAGTTTTCAGTGGGTTTCTTTTACCTCCTTAGTTAAATTTATCTGTAGGTATTTTATTCTTTTTGAAGCAGTTGTAAGTGGGATTGCTTTCTTAATTTCTCTTTCCAATAGTTTGTTATCAGTGTATAGAAATGCCACAGATATTTGTATATTGATTTGGAATTCTGAAACTACTGAATTTGTTTATAATTTCTAGTAATTTTTTAGTGGAGTCTTTAGGGTTTTCTAAATGTAATATCATGTCATCTGCAAATAGGACAGTTTTACATCTTCCTTTCCAATTTGGATGCTTTTTAATTTATTTTTCTTGTCTAAATGCTCTGGGTAGGACTTCCAACACTATGTAGAATAAAAGTAGTGAGAGTCGGCATCCTTGTCTTGTTTATGATCTTAAAACAATGCTTTCAGCTTTCACCACTGAGTATGATGTTAACGGTGAGCTTATACATATATGGCCTTTATTATGTGAGGTACATTCCCTCTATATCTACTTTGTTGAGCTTTCTAAATATCAAAAATAAATGTTTAATTTTATCAAATGCTTTTTCTGCATTTATTGAGGTGATCATATAATCACAGGTTAGGTTTTTTTCCCCCCACACTGTACAGCTTGCACAATCTTAGTTTCCTGACCAGTGATCAAATCTGGGCCCTGTGCAGTGTAAGCATGGAAACCTAACTAGCGGATTGCCAGGGGATTCTCAAATAACAGGCTAGTTTTTAATTTTTATTAAAATTAGTGTGAAATGGTACCTCGTTGTGTTTTTGATTTGCATTTCCCATAGACGGCAGCCCACCAGGCTCCCCCATCCCTGGGATTCTCCAGGCAAGAACACTGGAGTGGGTTGCCATGTCCTTCTCCAATGCATGAAAGTGAAAAGTGAAAGGGAAGTCGCTCATTTGTGTCCGACTCTTCGCGATCCCATGGACTGCAGCCTACCAGGCTCCTCTGTCCATGGGATTTCCCAGGCAAGAGTACTGGAGTGGGGTGCCATTGCCTTCTCCCAGTAACTAATAGGGCTTCCCAGGTGGCGCTAGTGGTAAAGAACCCACCTGCCAATGCAGGTTAGACATAAAAGACATGGGTTTGGTCCCTGGATTGAGAAGGTCCCCTGGAGGAGGGCGTGGCAACCCACCCCAGTATTCTTTCCTGGAGAATCGCATGGACTGAGGAGACTGGCAGACTGCAGTTGTTGTGGTCACAGAATTGGACACATGCATGCAATAACTAATAATGCTGAGTATGTTTTCATGTACTTGTCCCTTTGCATATCTTCTTCAGAGAACTGTCTATCCACTTCTTCTGCCCCTTTCTTTTTTTAGTTTTGTTGAGATATGACTGATTATAGCGTTCTATAAGTTTAAGGTGTACAGCATTATGATGGACTTATAAACATCATGAAATGATTATCACAATAAGTTTACTGAATATCTATCATCTTGAATAGATACAAAATTAAAGACATAGAAAATTATCTTTTGTGATGAACACTTTTAGGATTTACTCTCAACAACTTTCATGTATAATGTACAGTAGTGTTAATTATATTAATTGCATTATACATCACATTTCTAGTACTTATTCATCTTATAACTGGAAATTTGTGCCTTTTGACCACCTTCATTCAAATTTTCCATCCCACTGTAACCACAAATCTAATCTCTGTTTCTGTGAGGTTGTTTATTTTTTGAAGTATAGTTGGCCTACAATTGTATGGTATATATAGCTGTTAGTTAAAAAGAAAGAAAGGAAAAGAAACGAGGGTTCCTCAATGGCCGCCACCCTTCCCTCCTCTCTGCCTCCTAACGCCAGCAGCTTCTTCACTTGGTGGGGAAGCGCAGCTGTGCCTGCACGTGCTCACAGCGGGCGTGTTTCATGGTCAGCCCGTAGATGGGGGTCAGGTCCACTTTCACACCTGCTGGCACGCTGAACTCCAGCCGCTGCAGCAAGATGGCCAGGAAGAGGAAGACCTCCCACCTGGCCATGACCTCCCCTATGCACCGGCGCTTGCCCATGCCGAAGAGTAACACTTTCTCGCTTGCGACCTTATCAATGGCCGTGCCATCAGACGTGAGGAATCTCTCTGGCCGGAACTCAGATGGGTCCCCCCACAGCTTCCTGCAAGATGAACAGAGGAAGTGGAATCTCTAGGTTGGGGAGACCCTTCAGGCGAAAGGCCTGGTGGGGGGGACTTCTGTGTTAGAACAGATCTGTCTAATAGAGCAATGAAACGAGAGTGGAGAAAGGAGCCAAACTGCTTTCTGATGCTTGTTTCTTCACATAGCGCTCTCTAGAATCACCAGCCTTGGAAAGAGTGCTTTTTAATAGTAACTTGCTATTTTAAAGAAATCATACTTTACTAAAAGATGTTAAAAGAAGGAACATCTGTCCGTCTCTATTCTACTCAATATATAAGGACGACCAACGGGCCATCCTCGTTTATGCTTATGGTTTTATAGTAATTATCGATAGCATCTTTTTTTATACTCAGAAGGGCCCTAGTTTGGATGGTAAATTATATGATTCTTCTACTTATAGACTAAAGTAGGATTATCCAAAGAAGTCCCTAAGTCATTCACATCAGAATCACCTGAGGTACTCCACCTTACCACCTAATGTAGAATGCTGGGGTACAGAGCGCCATAATCTATAACCAACTTCCTAGTCAATGCACTAAAGTTTGAGAAACCTGGACCTACGTTTTATCCCTTGGAGCAGGCTAACTAGCCATCGAGGCACCATTCCTTTATTGTGCAACCAGTTCCTAGGGGGACAAACAGCTTTCCTGACTGCTGAACATCACACATTTTTCAGTGGGGGATGTGTACTCACGGGTCATGATTGACCTGCCACTGGTTTATGAAGACACAGCGTTCCTTGGGTATGAAGAAGCCATTCAGTGTTGTATCCCTTGTTGTGCTAAGGAAGGAAGAGGGCTTTGTCAGGTTCAGGGGCTAGAAAATTGAGGTGTGTCTCTGGGAGGGTTTCTTTTTTAGTCATTAAGAAAAACTGACATATAATTATTGGCGTCTTTTAAAAACTTTTTTTTGGCCCCATGCCTGTGGCATGTGGAACTCTATCTCCCCAACCAGGGATTGAGCCCACATCCCCGGCACTGGAAGGCAGACTCTTAAGCCCTGGATCACCGAGGAAGTCCAAAAATGGACAGATAGCTAATTTACAATGTTGTATTAGTTTCAGATGTATAGCAAAGTGATTCGATTTATCTGTAAAATTGAATCCCCAACTCCTAATTTTATCTGTAAAACTGGATCACCTTGCTGAAACTAATTGAAACAAATTAGTTTGTTTTTTTCAAAGTTTGTTGAAACTTTGCTGAAACAAATCACATCCAAAACTAATACAACACTGTAAACTGATCACACATATTCTTTTTCAGATTCTTTTCCATGATAGGTTATTAGAAGATACTGAATATACCATATAGTATGTCCTTGTTGTTATTATCTATTTTATGCATAATAGTTGTATATACGTTAATCCCAAACTCCTAATTTCTCTCTCCAGTAGTAGGGGACAAAACATGGTAAAGACTACAGGGGTGGGAGGGTTGAACACACAGTCCTTACCTGTGGGGGTGGTGAAGGGGATGAAGGAGGAGAGTCGGAAGGTCTCCAGGATGAAGGCCCCCTCCCCCACCTCAGGAGGTTCCTGCGCCTACCTCCACCATACTCCATTAGCCTGCCCACCGTGGTCTCCCCACTGTACACTAGGAGGGAATATCAGGAGCAAAGAAGAGTTGAAATAGTTCTTCCCCTTTCTCAGATCCTGTTCTTCAACAAATGTTTATTAAACTTTTGACTGTAGCCAACTCTACCCTTGGCCATTCTCCGGAGCTAAATAGCAGGGAGTCTGGGCCAGTCCTGGGGAGTTCCCAGTCTGGCTGAGGAGTTAGGCCTCTTCCTCTGGGAATAACTAGACCAACGTATGGACTGAAGTAAGTGCTTGCTAATTCTCTTGACATTCTTAACATCTCAGGACCTAATCCTGTAGGACAAATGGCTCAGGTCCTACAAGATATGAGAATGAAGTTATGCCAGCTGAATGAGTCAAGAAAGTCTGCAAGGGGATGGGAAGTTAGTGTCAGAATAGGATAAGATAGGATTCTGGTAGCCAGAGAAGAGGGTAGGAGGTATTCCAGCAGAAGCTCCAACATAAGCAAAACTGGAGGCTGGCCGGTTCATGTTTGTGAGGGGTGGTTAGGCCTGCCTGGCTGGGTTGGGCATGCGAAGGAGGGAATGTGAGTGGAGATGAATGAGAGCTGAGGTCAGAGTTTGGTTTTCTTCTGAGAGCTGGGTATTTTGATCATGTTTGGACTGGATGGGGGCAGAGTAGATGCCGAGGTCTGGGAGGAATCTGGTGTCATGGCCAGGAAGGAGATGCAAGGTCTGACCAGGGCCAGGGCTGAGAAGCAGGAGGGGAAAGAGGGCAAAGACTTCAGGGGTATGAGGGCGGAAGAAGCAGGCCTCACCTGTGTGGGATGGTGAAGGGGACGAAGGAGGAGTGTCGGAAGGTCTCCAGGATGAAGGCCTCCAAATAGGGCAGCTGGGGTCTGTCGGAGAGCCGGGGCCGCCGTGCCCTGCCAATCACTCTGTCTACAAGCACGGGGGACAGACAAGGCTTAGGGGCTGTCTCCCCTGCTCTATGGCATCTGCGTCCCCATTCATACCAGGCATCACCCTACATGGTCCTATGTAAGTTTACAGGTCTGAGACCCAGTGACCCTCCAGTATCTTCTAGGCAAGGTGGACACCACCGCATACCCAGGCTTAGTAGACACATAACAGCTATATGTAGATTGAACAGATGACCTTGGACCCCAAGGCTTCCTTCCACCAGAGGGTTGGGGGACACCACATACCCAGCTCCTCCTGGATCTTTCTCTGTATCTTAGGATTTGTCACAAGGTACATAAGGCTCCAAGAGATGGCTGTTGTGATGGTGTCAAACCCTGGACAACATGGGGCATGGTGAGGAAGAAAGGAAGACAAGAATAAGAAGTCAGTATTTACCAAGCACCCACCGTGTATGTACTAAGCACTGTCTTTCTCTGCTTCCTTCCCCAAAGATCCTCACCTTGACTTTTCCAAGGGCTGAGGCAGAGTCTCCTCTGCACAAACTTAAGTAACTGCTTTTAAGTTTAGCTGCAGGGATTACTGGGGCCCAGACTTATAGAACAAAGAATCCTTTATTGTTTAGAAGGGGAAACTGACCCAGAGGAGGAGAGGGACTTGGCTGGGTTTTCACCAGGAGTTGGTGGTACCTCCTGGGCTCAAACTTTGAGCCTGGGCCTGGTTTCTGTGTCCTGTACCACCTGACTTGTGGTTGATGGGTTATCTGATGGACCCCAGGGCTGGGCAAGGCTGTGGGTGAGTAGCAAGCACTGAGGGATGGAGGGGCAAGGGTTTGGCTCCTACCGGCCCCAAAGAGGTCGTTAACAAGGTTGACAGTCTTCTCCTGGGAGATGAGGCGACTGCTGGCTTGGGAGTTATCTTCACTGTGCTTGAACAGGGCGCCTATGATGTCCTGGACGCTGTTCTGAGGGGGCATAAGTTTAGGGTCACCCCAGCACTCCCGGGGTGGAAGGCTGGAGCCCCTCATCCCATCCCTTACGGCCCCAGCTGCTGGCCTCTGGGCAGGAAGCTGAGCTCACGCAGCAGCTGGTAGTAGCCCTCTGTATGTGTTGTCGCTTCAGTCATGCCCAACTCTGTGACCCTATGGACTGCAGCCTGCCAGGCTCCTCTGTCCATGGGATTCTCCAGACAAGAAAACTGGAGTGGGTTGCCATGCCCTCCTCCAGGGAATCTTCCCGATCCAGGGATTGAGCTCATGTCTCCTGCCTTGGCAGGAGGGTTCTTTACCGCTAGCACCACCTGGGAAGCTCAGTAGCAGCCCTAGGTAGGGCTTAAAGTATCATTTCATACTCCATTGACCTTCCTCTCAATAGCTCCAGGGGTCCAATTTCACAGGAGGAGGTTGGTGTGAGTACAGGGAAGCAAAGTGACATGTGAGCTAGGAATTAGCCTCTGTCAGGGTTTGGGTTCCTGTAAAACAAAAGCCTCCTCCTAAAAACAGCACCCTGCATTGTGGGCTCTGCCAGGGCCCCATGCACGGGGTTACCTCTCTGGGGCTTTGAGCAGCCCTGAGAAGGATGCTGTAGGCCCAAGAAAACTGAGGCCAGAGAGGGAGAGAGACTGGCTTCAGGTCACATAGCTGGTCCAAGGTGTCCCAGAGACTTCCTGGGCCTTGGCCACACCCCAGCTGTGTGGGTGCCTTGGTGCTGGGGGAGTAGGGCCACACCCAGACTCTAGGGTGCCCTCGTACCAGCTGCACCCTGGGCTCACCTTGTCAAAATCCTGGTAGTGCTCCTGGACTGTTTTCCGCACGAACTGCAGGAACCTCTGGTTGAAGCTCTTGAACCTTTGCAGAGCTGGGTTGGGCAGGTATTTAAGGATGGGGAAGAAGTCCACGGGATTCCCGGAGCTGGCGGTTTCCACGAAATCATGGCTGCTCTCCACCACACTGAGCATCTCCTTACTGCTCTGGGGGAAGTACTGCCCGAAGCACATGGCACCGATGACGTTGGCCACCGAAGCCACCACATGGCCATAGGGGTCGAAGCGCCCGGGCCCTGACATTAGCTCCTGAAACTTGCCCAGGAGGGCCTCAGCCTCCTTGCTCACATGATCCTCCAGGTAGCAGGAGGAGGAGGAAGATGGGTCTGAGGCCACGGAGAAGGTGTTGAGAGCACTCTGGGCTAGCCGTCTCCGGGCAGCCCACACCGGTCCAGAGTCTGGGTTGAAGGTCATGCTCTGGCCGTCAGTGATCAAGGTGAAGCTGTAGAGGTTGGGCCGGCCCTTGAAATCATCGCCCTGCCGCACCAGGGCCTGCCGGATGGTGTCCAGGCCGCTGAGCACCAGTACGGGTGTGCAGCCAATGCGGATCTGCAGCACGTCCCCATAGCGCTGGCTCAGCTGCGACAGGACCACGTGTGGGTTCTTCCCCAAGGTCAGCACGTGCCCGAGCAAGGGCCAGCCCCAGGGCTCTGGTGGACTCTTCAGGCCTTGGGGGACCCGAGGTCGCCAGGTCCTGACCACCCAGAATACCAGGCAGAAGATGGCAGAGGCCAGGAGAAGCTCCATGGCTGAGAAGGGACTGGGCTGGGACAGTGCCATCTGTACCCACTGCAGGGGAAGAGGAAGGAGGGACGAGATGGAGCCATTCATTCACTTGTTTATTCAGTCAATAAGCACTTGCCCACATTCTGTCCTTGGTTCTCAGCCAGACAGACTAAGAAAGACTGAGTTACATCCACTAAATTACATAGGTCCTGCATTCCATTACCTCATCCACAGTGCATCACAGAATCTGAGGCCTGGAAAGGAGCCCTGAGATTCCCAGTGTGAGTGTCTGAACTCCCAGCCCTGGCCCTCCCCTCTGCCCATCACCTGTTTCCAATTCTGAGGCTGAAGTGGTCAGTTCAAAATGGGGAAGCACTCTTGTGAACCCCAGTTCAGGGTGTATGCTGGGCCTTGTGCCAAAGGGTGCCTCCTCCTACCCTGCGAACAGGGAGCTGCTCCCCTCTTCGCAACACTGATGAGACCAAGATCCCAGGGCTCATGCAAATGGCTTTTGACGCCCTCTTCCCTAGGCCATTCCTTATTAAGACCCAAAAAAGAGGACAAATGCTCATTCTCTCAGTATTTTTTTTTTTTTTTTTTTAGAGGGTTCTTTACCGCTAGCACCACCTGGGAAGCTCAGTAGCAGCCCTAGGTAGGGCTTAAAGTATCATTTCATACTCCATTGACCTTCCTCTCAATAGCTCCAGGGGTCCAATTTCACAGGAGGAGGTTGGTGTGAGTACAGGGAAGCAAAGTGACATGTGAGCTAGGAATTAGCCTCTGTCAGGGTTTGGGTTCCTGTAAAACAAAAGCCTCCTCCTAAAAACAGCACCCTGCATTGTGGGCTCTGCCAGGGCCCCATGCACGGGGTTACCTCTCTGGGGCTTTGAGCAGCCCTGAGAAGGATGCTGTAGGCCCAAGAAAACTGAGGCCAGAGAGGGAGAGAGACTGGCTTCAGGTCACATAGCTGGTCCAAGGTGTCCCAGAGACTTCCTGGGCCTTGGCCACACCCCAGCTGTGTGGGTGCCTTGGTGCTGGGGGAGTAGGGCCACACCCAGACTCTAGGGTGCCCTCGTACCAGCTGCACCCTGGGCTCACCTTGTCAAAATCCTGGTAGTGCTCCTGGACTGTTTTCCGCACGAACTGCAGGAACCTCTGGTTGAAGCTCTTGAACCTTTGCAGAGCTGGGTTGGGCAGGTATTTAAGGATGGGGAAGAAGTCCACGGGATTCCCGGAGCTGGCGGTTTCCACGAAATCATGGCTGCTCTCCACCACACTGAGCATCTCCTTACTGCTCTGGGGGAAGTACTGCCCGAAGCACATGGCACCGATGACGTTGGCCACCGAAGCCACCACATGGCCATAGGGGTCGAAGCGCCCGGGCCCTGACATTAGCTCCTGAAACTTGCCCAGGAGGGCCTCAGCCTCCTTGCTCACATGATCCTCCAGGTAGCAGGAGGAGGAGGAAGATGGGTCTGAGGCCACGGAGAAGGTGTTGAGAGCACTCTGGGCTAGCCGTCTCCGGGCAGCCCACACCGGTCCAGAGTCTGGGTTGAAGGTCATGCTCTGGCCGTCAGTGATCAAGGTGAAGCTGTAGAGGTTGGGCCGGCCCTTGAAATCATCGCCCTGCCGCACCAGGGCCTGCCGGATGGTGTCCAGGCCGCTGAGCACCAGTACGGGTGTGCAGCCAATGCGGATCTGCAGCACGTCCCCATAGCGCTGGCTCAGCTGCGACAGGACCACGTGTGGGTTCTTCCCCAAGGTCAGCACGTGCCCGAGCAAGGGCCAGCCCCAGGGCTCTGGTGGACTCTTCAGGCCTTGGGGGACCCGAGGTCGCCAGGTCCTGACCACCCAGAATACCAGGCAGAAGATGGCAGAGGCCAGGAGAAGCTCCATGGCTGAGAAGGGACTGGGCTGGGACAGTGCCATCTGTACCCACTGCAGGGGAAGAGGAAGGAGGGACGAGATGGAGCCATTCATTCACTTGTTTATTCAGTCAATAAGCACTTGCCCACATTCTGTCCTTGGTTCTCAGCCAGACAGACTAAGAAAGACTGAGTTACATCCACTAAATTACATAGGTCCTGCATTCCATTACCTCATCCACAGTGCATCACAGAATCTGAGGCCTGGAAAGGAGCCCTGAGATTCCCAGTGTGAGTGTCTGAACTCCCAGCCCTGGCCCTCCCCTCTGCCCATCACCTGTTTCCAATTCTGAGGCTGAAGTGGTCAGTTCAAAATGGGGAAGCACTCTTGTGAACCCCAGTTCAGGGTGTATGCTGGGCCTTGTGCCAAAGGGTGCCTCCTCCTACCCTGCGAACAGGGAGCTGCTCCCCTCTTCGCAACACTGATGAGACCAAGATCCCAGGGCTCATGCAAATGGCTTTTGACGCCCTCTTCCCTAGGCCATTCCTTATTAAGACCCAAAAAAGAGGACAAATGCTCATTCTCTCAGTATTTTTTTTTTTTTTTTTTTGGCTGTGCAGCTTTTTGGCTGGGAATCTCAGTTCCCAGACTAGGGATTGAACCATGTCCCCTGGAGCAGAAATGCAAGTCCTAACCCCTGAACCACCAGGGAGGTCTCTCACAGCTCTCACCACTTTTAAATATTTATTTATTTGGCTGCTTTTGGTCTTAGTTGCAGTGCGTGGACTTCATTGCTCTGTAGCGTGTGGGAGCTTAGCTCCCCGACCAGGGATTGAACCTGTGTCCTCTGCATTGCCAGGAGGATTCTTAACCACTGGACCACCAGGGAAATCCTCCTCTCACAGTCTTGAAGGCTGAGGCTGGGCTGCAGCCAGGCCAGGGCTATCCTTATGCCAGGTGAGGAGCCCTACCCACCTCTCCACTTGTCACACTAAGGGTCCCGAGATGAGGCCCAGTCTAAGCTTCTCATTTAAAATTGGGGAAACTGAAGTCTGGAACTGGGCAGCAAGAACTAGAACTCAGGCTTCCTACACCTAACCCAGGGTCCCTGCATCCCTCCATCTCCAGTGATTCCCCAGATATATATCGGGGGCTCCCAACGGCTAAGAAAGGGGCCCAAGAAATGTACCTGTAGAGGCAGGTGCTGGAGGTCAACAGGATTGTGGGGGCTGATCCAGAGCTTCTGGCCCCAGCTGAGGGGACTTTTATAAACAGCACCCCTATCAGATTGGCCATGCTGTCCAGGTCACCTGATAGCAAAGTGGCAGAAAAAAAGTTGAAAGGATTAGCTCTTGGCCTCGGGCCACAAAACCCAGCTCCACCTACCTCCCAGGGCCTAGGGGCAGCTCTTCCGGGGATAGGTGCGATGTCCCTGGGGAGGAAGATCCAGCTTCTCTCAGGATCCAGAGTCAGGAGGGAATGCTTCCTTCTCACATGGGCAGGACAGGGTGCTAGGAGTGAAAGCCCTCCGGGCTAGTCCAGACCACTCTCCCACTGTCCCCATGAGGAAGGCCCCTGCCTGGGCACTGTGTCCAGGCTTATCAGCAGGGCAGGCTCCTGTAATGCCTCTCCAACAACCTGTGAAACCAAATAAAGAATAGGCATGTTCTGGCCATCACTTCATGGCAAACAGATGGAGAAACAATGGAAACAGGCAGATTTTATTTTCTTGGGCTCTAAAATCACTGCAGATGGTGACTGCAGCCATGAAATTAAAAGACGCTTGCTCCTTGGAAGAAAAGCAATGACAAACCTAGACAGTGTATTCAAAAGCAGAGACATCAGTTTGCCAACAAAAGTGATATAGTCAAAGCTATTGTTTTTCCAGTAGTCATGTACAGATGTGAGAGTTGGACCATAAATAAGGCTGAGTGCCAAAGAATTGATGCTTTTGAACTGTGATGATGGAGAAGACTCTTGAGAGTCCCTCGGACAGCAAGGAGATCAAACCAGTCAATCCTAAAGGAAATCAACTCTGAATATTCATTGGAAGACTGATGCTGAAGCTGAAGCTGCAATACTTTGGCTACCTGATGTGAAGAGCCAACTCATTGGAAAAGACCTTGATGCTGGGAAAGATTGAGGGCAGAGGAAAAGGGGACAACAGGATGAGATGGTTGGATGGCATCACCAACTCAATGGACATGAGTTCGAGCAAGCTCCAGGGGACAGTGAAGGACAGGGAAGCCTGGCAGGCTGCAGTCCATGGGTTCACAACGCGTCTGACATGACTTAGCGACTGAACAACAATGTTCTGGCCACCTCTGAATTCCAGGCTGGGTCCTTAATCTGAAAACAAGAGATGGTGAGGATCATATGTTCTAAAGAGAGGCTCCCTCAGCCTCCTCCCTCTTGGTGAGAGACGGTAAACGTGAATGAAGAAAATTCATGTTGTGGGCTCTTCTTCACAGCAACTAGCCTGGAATCTTCAAAGTGGTGGATTTCATTAAGAAAAGAAAAAAGGAAGACAGGGGCATTTTCTAGAGCAAAGAGAGTAAAGAGACACAACTACCAAATGCAATATGTGAAGCTTGGTTGGACCCTGAATTTAAAAAAAGGTTTTTTTTAAGCTACAAAAGACATTAGGAGAACAACTGAAGACATATGAACAAGGATTGGAGATTAGATGATATTATGGAATTAATGTTAATTTTCTTAGTTACAAGCCTAGTATCATGATTAGGTGGGAGGATATTTTAGAAAAATTTCTAGGAGATTAACGTTCCTAGGAAACGAATATTATAAGGTTTTTGGGGGAGTGGTGTTTGTTGTTTCATTTTGTTTTTGGCTTGCCACGTGCCTGCCACCAGACTGCCCGGGAAGTTCTCAATACCATAATGTTTAGGGGATGAAGTGTCAGCATGATTTCTGCCATTTACTTTTAAATGGTTTTCTTCCAAAATATACAACTATCTGTTTATCTCTATAGAGAGGAGAGAGTAGACAGGACAGACGTCAGCTCTCTGAGAAGGTATGAGATTGTCTATGGTAGGAAAGGGAGCCTTGAGGTGGAGGGCTGTTGCTTGGTAAGGAGTCCCCTGGTGGTTCTCTCCTGCCCCAGCTCACAAAGCCAAGCGAAGGAGTTCCAGGAGACTCAGACCTTAGGAGCGGGATACCTGTGAGAAGGGACGCCTCCGCTGTAAGTGCAGATGGGCAGGGGTGGGGTGAGGGGACCTGTGGCCTCTGTGTGTCTATCACTTACTTTACAGCACTCCATGCTTATGGGCCCAGTGTTGTTATAAGAGCTTTATATTTGTTAAAAAAAACATTCCCAGTAATCCTGTGGAGTGGAAATTAATGCTATTGTCAAATTACAATGGGGTAAAAGAGGCACAAAGAAGTTATACAATTTTTTGTAGGTCACATAACTTCCCTGGTGGCTCAGATGGTAAAGAATCTGCCGGCAATGTGGGAGACCTGTGTTGGAGACCCAGGCTCGATCCCTGGGTTGGGAAGATTCTCTGGAGGAGAGCATGGCAACCCATTCTGGTATTCTTGCCTGGAGAATCCCCATGGACAGAGGAACCTGGTAGGCTGCAGTCCATGAGGTCACACAGAGTCGGACACGACTGAGTGACTAAACCCAGCAGCGCGTTAGAGCTGAAATTCTAACCTTCAGGAGATTGTGCCCCAGACCACAGCAGGCACCTGCTTGACACGTGTCCCTGGATCTGGGGGAGACTTGTGGACACGGTGGCTGAGCAGAGCAGCCTGTGATGACAGGGGTGGCAGAGGGCAGCCTGCGTAGCTCAAGCAGGGTACCCCACCAGGATGTGAGTCTCCTAAGGGCTGGGTGGACTTGCTGAAGGGAGCTGGACTTGAACTGCATGGATGAGACTTGGCTACAGAGGGGAGGGGACCCCAGCAGTGACAGGGTACAGAGAGTACTTTGTGGGAATCAGCTGAGGGTGAGCAAGAGGTCAGCCAGAGTCCAGCAGCTGTGTTAGGAAATTGTTTGATGTGGAGGACACGTTGGGGCTAAAAGGCACTCGATGAAAAGCTGGCAGTGGAATGTCTGCTTCACACAAGGGCATTTGGAGCTAAGAGAAGATAAACAGCACCAGCCAAATAGAAAGAGATTGGTGCATCTTCCAGCACCCTCCCTCTTTCCTCTCCCTAGTGGGGGGTGAGGAGGGTGTGAGGTGGGATGATGGGGGGTGGTCGGGACATGGTGAGACGGGGGTGGGGGAGTGGGGAAAGAAAGTGCAGAAAGAGTGTGTATCTCTCCCCTTCCCACAAACCAGAAATTTCATGTGAGAAGCATTTTGATTTATTTAGGACTAACTGGACTTTTTAATTCCTAAAAACGAGAAAGCTGTGAGATCAACCTGTGATGATGTCAAATGGCAAGGCTGGGGGAATCTGACAAAGGCACAAGGCCTGTGGGAGGATCGTGGCTGAGAAGAAAGGAAAGCTGTTTTATCTTTGTATCTGCATTGGGTTTAGCTCACTCATAAAATGATTGAGGTTTGAGGTTAGGGTAGGTTTTGTAGAAATCGACTATTTCTCTCTGTCTCTCTCCTCCTGTCTTTTCCTTCCTCTCTCTCTCTCTAATGATCTAAAGTCATACTTTATTCAAATTTTCATGGTTTTTCCTAATGTCCTTTTGTCCCTTCCTGTTCTCAGATCTCATCAAAGAGGATTATACGTTACACAGAGTCATTTTTCTAGGCTTCCCTTGGTTGAGATGTTTTTCAGACATTGTTTTTTCAGGAGAACTGGACAGATATTTGGTAGAATGTCCAGCTATTGGGATTTGTCTGATGCTTTCCTCAAGGTAAGACTGGGGTTATAGAGTATTGGTAGGAAGACCACAGGAGAAAAGGGCCGTTTTCATCACATCATATCAGCGGTTCATACTGTCAGCCTGACAGGAAGGTTGACGTTCATAGTGATCAGCTGCCTGAAGCAGAGTTTACGAGATTTCTCCACGGGAACATCACTCTTCCTCGCTCTCCATATTGTGCTGTTTGGAAGGAAGTCCAATCTAAGTCCACATCTAAGGATTGGGGGTTCTGCTCCCCTCCCTGAGGATGGAATCTCTATGTAAATTATTTGGACTTCCCTGATGGCTCAGTGGTAAAGAATCTGCCTGCAGTGCAGGAGACCTGGGTTTGATCCCTGGGTTGGGAAGATCCCCTGGAGAAGGACGTGTCAACTCACTCTAGTATTCTTGCTTGGAAGTCCTATGGACACAGGAGCCTGGCAGGGGAGAGCCTACAGTCCATGGGGTCATAAGAGTCGGACACGACTTAGTGACTAAACTACCACCACCACATAAGAGATGATTTATCTTTTAAGTAATTTCTTAAAACTTGTTATTAAATTACAAGATACAGAAAAGTGCAAATAATCTGTACAACTCAATGAACATTTTACAGACTTCACAAAAATCATGTAGTCAGTTCTCGGATTAAAAGACAGAATGTTAGGAGCACCCTAGAAACCGTTCCCATGTTCCTTCCCCAAGGGGAACAATGACCCCAATTTCTAATGGCATAAATTAGTTGTGTCTGTTTTTGTTTTTCATGAAAATGAAATCATGCTGTGTACTTTTTTGGCATGGAATTTTTACAAAAACTAATAGATTTCATTTTTTGGTTGTTGTTGATTGAGTTTATTGCTATTTTTGTTTGTTTGATTGAGGTGTAATTTACCTATAGTAAGATACAAGGAAAATAAGTGAACATTTCAATGAGGTTTTGATACGGGATACACTCATGTATCCAATCCAATATATAAAGCAAAATAAAGCATGTTTCCATTACAACAGAAACTTTCCTTGTGCCCCTTTGCAATCAGCTCCCCTCCCTATCCCCACAAGCAACCACTTTATGAATTTTTAAAATCATAGAATAGCTTTACCTTTGTTCAACATTAAAATTTTTGAAATTTATCAAGGTTGCAAGTTAGATTTCATTTTTTATGGCAGTTTTAGGTTTCTAGAAAAGTTGGGTGAAAGAAGAGAGAGCTCCAATATGCCTCCTCCTCCTCCAATCAGTTTCCTCAATTATTAACTTCTTGTGTTAGTGTGATACATTTGTTGTAATTGGTGAATGAATATTCATACAATATTATCAACTAAGTCCAGAGTTTACATTAAGATGCACTCTTATGTTGTACAATTCCATGAATTGTCTTCATTCTTAAAAACTGTGGTAAGATATAAAACATAAAATTTATGATTTCAAACATTTTTAAAGTGTGTGATTCGGCAGACTGTGTACTCTTTGGTTTCTGTCACTTATTCCTTTTTAGATGACTCATCCACAATGCTGGGTGTAATTGTTGGGTGTAATTCTCATTGCTGTATGGTGTTCTAATATGAATACACATAAAGAGACATCATATAAATACACAATGAATGTATCCATAGCCATTCAACTGTCGACTGACATTTGGCTTGTTTTCCGTTTTGGGTTATGATGAGCCCTGCTGTTGTGAACGTTCTTGCACATATTTTTGTAAGAATTTCTGCTGTCTCTGGACCTACAAGTGGAAATGCTAGATGACAGGCTAGGCCAACTCAGGCTAGTGCTAGAGTTCAGTGCCAGTAGATCCTAGCACTGAACAATTTTCTGAAATCGTTGAACCAATTTTATTTCCACTGGCTATGACTGAGGGTTCAATTTACTTCTCATGCTCACCACTACTGGATTGCTTTTAACCTTTTTGACTCTAGCCTTTCTGGAGTGTGTGTTGACTACTTCCCTGTTTAAAACCCCTCAAATTTCCCTACAGATTTCAGGATAAAAACCAGACTCCTTTGCTTGGCACCCAAAGGCTTCAGCGGCAGCTCTTGCTCATCCTCTCTGGCTCTGTTTGCCACCACATCCTGGTCCCATTTCCATTGTCTTTCCCCATGTGGACCTGTACCCCATCCTGTGTTCTCTGGCTCTTCATTTTTTTTCAGACTGAAGTATAGTTGCTTTATAATGTTGTGTTAATTTCTGCTGTACAGCAAAGTGATTCAAATATATATATATACCTTCTTTTTTCAAAACCTTGAAATTTTTATTTTGTATTGGAATATAGCCTATTAACAGTATTCTGGTAGCTTCAGGTGAACAGTGAAGGGACTCAGCCATACATATACACACGTATCCATTCTCCTGCAAGCCCTCCCATCCCATCCAGCTGGCATGTATATATACATTCTTTTTTAATATTCTTCTCCATTTTGGTTTATCATAGAATATTGAGTATAGTTTCCTTTTCTATACAGTAGGACCTTATTGTTTATCCATTCTATACCTGCTCCTCATTTTATACCCTGTTCAGCTGCCCCATGCTGGCTGGGTTCAACCCCCTCCTCTGAGGTCCCACAGGCCTCCCACAGGCCTCACGCTACCCTCCTCAATAAGCACCTGTCATGCTGTTTCCCCCTTCAACTGTGAGCTCCTTGAAGATCAAGGCGGCTTCTGCTTTTCTTTGGATCTCTAGTATCTAGCTCAGGGAGTGACACACAGCATGTATCCTGAAAAAGATCTGTTGAGTTAGGGTTAGTGTTCACAAGTAAGAATGCTAACCTGCGTAAGAGCTTTGTGTAAACAACTTTGGGCATTTTCCTGCATTGGTTTTCTGGAACTTGTAAATAATAAGCCTTACAGTTGAAATTTACTGAGTACCCACTATGCCCCAAGCTCTGTGCTCTGTGCTTAACATCAGCCATCTCTATTTGAGCTTCATAGCAACACTATGAGGTGGGTACTGTTATTGGCTTCACTTTACAGTTGATGCAATGAAAGCCTGAAGATGTTAAGTGATTTTTCCCAGAGCTAGAGTATGGGAGAAAAGCAGCTCAGTGAGCATGGGGAAGAGGGCTAATCAGGAGGTTATCATGAGAGAAGGCTGACTTAGAGTTGACTCTCCAGAGAGGAGTCCAGGGAGACACAGGGTGGGGCTCAGGTTAGGGTGAGGGAACGGGCACCCGTGGGTCACTCAGCAAATTTATTTAGTGCACATTCACCAACCTGGCCAGTGGTCAGAATGCAGTAACTGGCAGCCTTTTCCCTTGCTTCTTGTGGGGCGAGTCCTTCTCTGTGACCCTCATCATTCCATTCTCATCCCCGACGTGGCTCTGGCCACTAAGAGCCATAGTTTTGGGCCAGATCATCACTTAATCTAAACCCTAAATCAGACTATGGGCCCCTCAGAACAGAGGCTGAGTCCCATTTATCTCTGTGCCCAGACCTAGCAGGGAGGAAAGACCTTGATAGACCAGGTGCTGTGGGAAACACTGGCAAATAATTAAAGCTGAAGGAGGAGAGTGTCTCATAATCTATTACATAAAGACTGTGAGCTTCAGTCTTGCACATCTAATCACCTGCTGCCTGTGTCCACCCAGAGGCCCCAGCATCCTCAACATGTCCAGATGGATGCTGTCTGTCAACCTCCCTGCCCAGACACCTTCTCTCTGCGTTATCACCCTAGCCAGAAACCTGGGAATCTGCAAAGACTCCTTCTGTTATTCACCTCCTACCAGACTCTCAAGATTCTACTGCCTGAACATCCCTTCTCTCCATGACTATGGCTTTGCCTGGAGGTGACTCTCAGCGCCACTTCCTGCCTGCACTTTTGGTTCCCACTGTCTTTAGCTGGTCTCACTGTCTCTAGGCCAGTGTTGTCCAGTAGAACTTTCAGTGATAATGGAAACGTTCTATGTTTGTGCTATTCAGTAGGGTAGCCACCAGCCACATGTGATGGCTGAGCACTTGAAATGACTGGAACAACTGAAATACAAAGTTTTAAATTCTATTCAATTTGAAGTGTAAGTGGCGAGTGACTACTGTATTGGAGGGCATAGTTCTAGGCTCCTCCCATCCCATCCCTACTATCCAGGCTGCGTACTGCCACCCAAGTGAACTTTCTGAAATTGCGCATCTGTGCAATCCATGTGTGTGCTCAGTTATGTCCGACTCTTTGCAGCCCCAAGGACTTTGCGGCTCCTCTGCCCGTGGAACACTGGAATGGGATGCAGCGGGGCACCATTTCCTACTGCAGGTGGTCTTCCTGACCCAGGGATCAAGTTTGCATCTCTTTCATCTCCTACACGGGTGTCTGCTTTATCACTAGCACCATATTCCTATGTAAAATCCCTTAGTACTGATTTCTTAAGACATTCAGAAACCAAACTCAAACTCCTTAGGTCAGCATGTGAGTCATTTCCTACTCACTTCTTCTCTTCATTTCGCACTACACTCTTCCTCTCACGTATCTTTCCCACCAGTCAGAAGGAATTCTTAGAATTCTCCTAATTTTCTGCCTCTGTGTATTGTTCCCTCTGCCTGGAATGCCCTATCCTCCTCCCAACCACTTCTTCCCCATCCAACGAACACTCTCATGGAAATTAATTGCTTCCAGGTTAGAAATGCTTACTTATATAGTAGTACTATGATGCAGGCATGACAAAGCATTCTCATCTCTCCATTAAAGCAAATCTTCCAAAACTCAGCTCCAGGTCCACCTGCTGCAGGGTGTCCTGAACCCTATTCTGGGTAAGATCTTCCTCCATTGGGCATAGCTCTCTCATGGCACAAACACCACGGTGCCATATTACTTTGGTTTCATTTGCACTCTCTAGATTATGAACAACTTGAGACAAGTTGTTCACTCAGTTTTTAGTACAGTGCCTGTTACATAGTGGATGTCCAGTTGTAGTCTTTGAGCATAAGTTATGTTGCCAGCCACTGTTCTAGGAGGATACTTACAGCAGCGAATAAGACAGACCTTGTCTTTGTAGAGGAGAATGACAAGAGAACAAACAGATGAACGAGATTATTGCAGACCCAGCTTGTGCTGAAAACCCTCTTTTACCTCCACACTCACGACCCCCACCCCTTCTCTGCCCTGCTCTACGCAATGAGAGGCTGATCTCTGCAGACTATGTCAATGGGCTCCCCATCTTCTGGCTTCTTGTTGGGTTCTGTCAGTGGGAGGTATTGACATGAAATGGGAGGGTGGAAGGAGAGTGAAGTTGGAGTATTTTTCCTGCAGATCCTCCCTGCAAAGTCACCACGCTAGACCACGGCTCCTGTCAGGTAGCTCTCCTTTACTTATAGTCTCTCCTTCTGGATTCCAGAAACAGATCCTTCTTCTTGCCCCTTCAGGTCCAAGACAGTAAGGGCTCCTCTCTGCTACAAGTCATATGGTACCACAATATCCTGTGTTAGTTTCTCCATACCCTGTTCACACCTTTATAACAATCCCATTATTAAATTCTTCTCAGTGATCTAGTTTGAATGGATTCTGTTCTTGCAAGGAACTTGAATAATAAAATGATTCTTTGCAGATTTCTTTTCCACCAGCCCTGGAATATCAGCCTTTCTCCTAAGCTGTCTCCCTTAGGGTCACAAGATGGCTGTGAAAGTTCCAGCCATAATATCCAGACAGGACAGGGTCAGAGGGACAAGAGTTTGCATCTCTTGTCACGTATCCCTTTTAAGAGTGAGGAAATCTTTCCTCAGGCTAGTCCCACCAGATCTCTACAGCATAATATTGGCCAGAGTCATGTCACAGATTCATCCAAGGCAACTGGGCCACAATGACTGGTTCAGACCGGCCACGACCCATTCCCTGGGGCCCATCTCCCTAGAAGCACATAACCCTGCAAAGAAATATGGAGTATACTTAGATAAAATTGGGGTGGGGAGGGTGCTGGGAAGGAGGAAAAATGAAAGTGGAGGGAATGGCTCTTGGGTGTCGACAAGTTGAGAAGCAGTTGGGAAAGGATTCTAAAGTTAACTAAATGGCCTGCATGGGATGGTAGGACAGCTAGGCTGTGCACCAATAGGTCTGAATAGGGCCACCTTCTTGGCAAAGACTGTGTGAGCACGTCCAGGAGCACTTGGCTGACGAAGCAGGGTCCTTGGACACCTTGTTTTGATGAGAGGACTAGAACATTCATTATCAGCAAACCTCTGTGTTTATATGTAAAAGGGCATCTCTAACTTGGAAACAGAACAGTCCCCTGAGTTGCTGAACTTGCCCTTCACTACAGTAGCGCAAACATTTCCCTGCAAGGCTGTTTTCACAATTCGTTGGCTCAGCAAACATTTTCCCAACAATAACGTCAACTGCCAACCAGAGCAGAATTAGTCAAATTATGATATCTAATGTGCTACTGCTGCTAAGTCGCTTCAGTCGTGTCCGACTCTATGCGACCCCATAGACGGCAGCCCACCAGGCTCCCCCGTCTCTGGGATTCTCCAGGCAGGAACACTGGAGCGGGTTGCCATTTCCTTCTCCAATGCATGAAAGTGAAAAGTGAAAGTGAAGTTGCTCAGTCATATTCTACTCAGCGACCCCATGGACTGCAGCCTACCAGCCTCCTCCATGTGGGTCTAAATTAAGCATATTTGATATTACTGAAGGAAGAAGAGGAAAAGGAAAAAGAAGGTCTGCCTTTATCTCCACTATTTTGTATCTGGAGCACCTCCGGGATATCCCTTAGCCCCTTCTTCTGGGCAGTGTCCCAGGGTCTGCACTGTTGCAGCCCTTCCTCACCCACCAAAATATGGAGCCCTCTTGTCCCAACCCTGCAGAGCTCTCTCTGCTGAGAGTAGCTACAGCACCTGCTCTCTTCTGACTTTTGTGGTGGAGCCAGATTGTGGAGAGAGGAGCCGAGACCTGTTGAGAGGAACCAGGTGGCTCCAAAACTGAAAGCAGTCAAGGCCTCCCGGTGATCATAGCCATGTGGTCCACAATGAGACCCAGTTCAGATGCTGGCCCTGGGCTAATGTGAAGGTGGCACGAGGCAGATGCCTTAGCTGGGTCCGGCAGAGATGAGCTTCTTAAGGCAGGACCGTGCCTGATCACATGTCTTCTGGCAGCAGGATGACTAGCTCTCATCTGGCAGGTACTGAAGAAAGGACCTGGGTTTGGAGAGGCGATCCATTCTGCCGGCCGTCTTGGACTTGGTGCCCTGCCAACAAGACCCAGAATCTCACCAGGCCACTACCATTTGAAACCTGACATATTTTCCTATATGGAGGTTTGACATTTTCCACTTGCTCCTTGGAAGAAAAGCTATAACAAACCTAGACAGCATATTAAAAAGCAGAGACATCATTTTGCTAACAAAGGTCCGTGTAGTTAAAGCTATGTTTTTTCCAATAGTCATGTATGGATGTGAGAGTTGGACCATAAAGAAGGCTGAATGCCAAAGAATTGATGCTTTTGAACTGTGATGCTTAGAGAAGACTCTTGAGAGTCCCTTGGACAGCAAAGAGATCAAGCCAGTCAGTCCTAAAGGAAGTCAACCCTGAATATTCATTGGAAGGGCTGACGTTGAAGCTGAAACTCCAATACTTTAGCCACCTAACTTGAAGTGCCAACTCATTGGAAAAGATTCTGATGCTGGAAAAGATTGAGGGCAGGAGGAGATGGGGTGACCAAGGATGAGATGGTTGGATGGCATTACCAACTCAATGGACATGAGTTTGAGCAAACTCCAGGAGATAGTGAAGGACAGGGGAGCCTGGCGTGCTGTAGTCCATGGGGTCACAAAGAGTCAGACATGAACTTAGCGACTGAACAGCCACAACAATTCATTTATTTAACAGATATTTATTTGGCGTCCACAATGTGCCTGTTCGCTGTTGATGAAGCACTGGACACAACAGACAGAAGTGCCTGTTCTGCAGGCACTTATATTCCAGTTGAGGAATATAGACCATACAGAGCATTGAGAAGTAAAATACATACCATGTCTGAAATTTTCAGTAGCCACATGTGGAGAGCAGCTGTGGTATTTAAAAAAATTATTACTTATTGATTTGCCTGCGCCAGGTCTTAGTTGTGGTACTCAGGATCTTTCAGCATCTGGGATCTTTAGTTGTGGCATGTGAACTCTTATTTGTGCCGCATGTGGGATCTAGTTCCCTGACCGGGGATCAAACCTGGTCCCTGAATTGAAAGAATGGAGTCTCAGCCCCTGGACCACCAGGGAAGTCCCTCCATAGTATGTTCAAAGTTTGTTCAGTGCCACAAACCTGTCAAACAAGGGCTACGAATAAATAGCAAGTTAAGAAGAGGGATGGAGACTATGACTCAGGGTAACAGTTTTACACAGGATGGCCAAGGAAGGCATACTGAGAATGATATTCAGGGAAGTAAGATATGAGGATCCGGGGGGAAAGCGTCTCCAGGTGGCAGGAACACAGACGCAGAGGCCAGATGTCGAACAGATCGGTCGATATGGTCCACTTGCCTCTCCAGACCACTCTCCCCCCTTCCGCTCTCAGTCCCAATGGCTGACCTCCATGGGCTGCAGGAGTGGACCCTCTGCTTCTCGGCTTCTAGCTAGGTTCAGCTGTGGAAGATACCAGCAGGACATCAGGGGTGTGAACGGAATGAGGTCAGAGTGTTTAGGCTTTCTCCCTGTAGGGTCTTGGCATGCTATCTACAACCCTCCCAAAGGCTCCTGTCTATAGCCTTCCCGCAGCCACCTTCTCTGGGTTGTTTTCTGCTCCTGCCTCCCATCACTCTGGCCTTGCTGTTGCTTGCCCTACTGATTTCCTGATGCATTTGCTGCTGCATTATCCTACTGATTTCCCTAAACCTTGAACCTTTGTGAGTGGTCCCTTTATTAAATTCTCCTCAATGACTCAGTTTGAGGGGGCCCTCTGTTTCCTGAAAGGACTGACCTTGACAGATACAGGGAGGGTGTCTGAAGTGTCTTAGGAACCTCAGGCTGCTCTGGTGCCTGGAAAGGAGTGAGCCAGGGAAAGGGGAGGGATAGGAGAGGAGGTCAGAGAGGCCTCGGGAGCCACAGCTGGTAGGGTCTTGCAGGCCAGTATAAGGACTGTTTACTCTGAGATTCTTCAAAAACTTTAACTTGGGGAAAGGATGGTATGTCTTTCTCAGCTAGCAGCCGGGAGAGAAAATAGGGCACCTTCCTTCCCAGGGTGTCTCCCAGCCAGGGAGGGTGTCAGCCAGCCAGCAGGGCATGACCTCTGCTCCTAGTGCAGTGAGATGGCCCCTTCTCATCTGATGGTCTCTCCCTCAAGCGTGGGTTCTTTCCAGACACTCCCCGGCCAACAACTCCTCGACTCCATCATGGGGCCTTCTGGAGATAAAACTAGCCTCTCACAGTACTGCTGATGGTGGCATTGTTGGCACAGGGGCAGGCCTGTTGGCACAGAAGCTGTTAGATAAGAGTAACTTCTTAGGATTCTGTCCACCTGCCCAGGACTTCTTGGATCTGCCTCAAGTGTTGAGGTTTAATCACTCAGAGAGCACTCTTGGATAAGCCTCTCTGGCCTGCAGGTTTTGGCTCTAATCCTTTCAGGTGCAAGCCCCCAAACCCAACTCCTAGTCGAAGAGAAAGATGAAGAAGGGGAGGAGAAGGTGGAGAAAGAAGAGGAAGTGGTAAAGAAGAAGGAAAAGGGGAGACAGGAGCAGATGGGAGAAGCGGTGATGCTATCAATTCACATAACAGAGAAGTTCTATGCTGAACTTCCCTGGCTTCAGGAATAACTGGATCTCGTTGCTCAGGGTCATCAATTCTTCCTCTCCCTCCCCTCATCCCTCAGTTCTGCTCTCCTATAATGGGCTTCTTAAAAATGGCCACTGGTAGGTCCAGAATTACTTTCTAACCAGCTTCACCACTTCTGGCAGAAAGAGAACCTTGTTTTTCCAACAATATCATTAAAACTCCCATAAAGGGTTCTCAGTGGCTTGGCCTGAGTCATGTATTAGCCTGGGGGGCTGGGATGGGGTTAGTTCCTCCAAGCCCTTCAGCTAAGAGTAGGGGTGGGGTGGTCCCCAAAGGACAAATGAAGTGATATTTCCAGATTAAGAGAGAATGGATGCTGGGCACAAAAAACCCCTCACAGGTCTTCTACTATCAACTGGGGAAACCATATAATGTATGTCCGAGCCAGGACTCATTAAAAAAAATTTATTTATTTGGCTGTGCCAGGTCTTAGTTGTGGCACACTGGATCTTTGATCTTCATTGCAGTATACAGGGTCTTGTTGGGCCTAGTTCCCTGACCAAAGATCGAATCAGGGCCCACTGCTTTGGGAGCCTGGAGTCTTAGCCACTGGACCACCAGGGAAGTCCCAAGCCAAGACTCTCTTGAAAATGAAAGACAGAACTTTTAACAGATAAGACAACCAGCTTAGACCAAGACTATTCTGAGAAAGTATCATTAGCCTGACTAGAGCAGCCAAGAGCCAGAGAGCCAGGGGCTGCCCCATTTGAGCCTTGGATCCTGCAGACTGGATCTCTCTCTCTTTCTTGGCACAGGTAGGAGAGAGGAAGGCGCTCAGGGCTTGGATCTCAAGTGGGGTGGTGGGTGGCTTGGTGGGATGAAGACACATTGGAAGACAAATCCTATTTCTCCATATTCACTTAAACTCCACTCTTCTCAGACTGTCTCACACCAACCTTCCACTCCCATGCTTTGTTCAAGTTACGGCCCTGACTCATGCCAGGGGTGCCCTTCCTATTCTCCTCATACTCCAGAACTCCTCTCTATTCCTTTGCTCACCCCTAGGGCCCTCAGCCTTCTCTAGCATTTCCAGAGTTAGCTTAGGCTCTGTTTGGGTGTGATTCCTGCTTCCACCGCTGGGTAGTGAGTTTGTTCTGAGTCTGGTTGTCTCCTCATCCCTTGACCACACAGCCCTCAGCAGTGCTGACTGAAGACTCTAGGCTAGGCTGGCCAAAACCCTCAACTGTGTCTAGCCCAGAGCCCCGTCCTTTCTGGACTGCCCACCCTTTCCTCTGTGTTCCTGATATCGATTGCTAGGGAATTCTAGCCAAAGAGCTTCTCACGCAAAGGCATACAAACTTTGACCCAGGATTGGCTGTTCACCTCCAGGTCAAGGTCCTCTAACCTCCCGCCTGTCTCCCTCTCTGTCTGCTCCGGTGACCTGAGGGCCCCTTTCTGTCTTTTGAGCTGTCCTCCAAGACAGGCTTGGTGATGAGAAGTGCAGGGCCTCCCATAACCCCAGTGCATCAGACTCTTGTCCAGGAAGATGGGGACAAGGGGGCACTCTGACGAGGCACTGAGCCTGTCTACCTTTGGCCCCCTGGGGCTTTGCTGGTAGTCTGGGACAATAAATCACGGTGGGAAGAGCTCTGGCCTGGAAGCAAGGGCCTGGGCTCTGCTTTGATTTGTCATTTGTCCTTCAGCTTTCTTTGTTCTGGTTTCGGCCTCTCCAGCTGAGAAGTGGGACAGGAATTGGCTTAATTAGCTAAAATTTCTTTGGAATCAAGAGTTCCTTGGAGGGCTTCCCTGGTGGACCCTGGTAGTCCAGTGGTTAAGAATCTGCCTACCAATGCAAGGGACACAGGTTCGATCCCTGGTCTGGGAAGATCCCACATGCTGAGGTGCAACTAAGCCTGTGTGCCACAAGTACTGAGCATATGGGCCCCAAGTACTGAAGCCCACACGCCCCAGAGCCCATGCTCCTCAGCAAGAGAAGCCACTGCAGTGAGAAGCTAGAGCACCACAGCTAGAGGGTATTCCAGGCTTGCCACATCAGAAGAAAGCCTGTGCACAGCAAGGAAGACCCCGCATGGCCACACACAAAAAGAATCCTTTGGAAAATGTGAGGAAAGCAATGTATCTTTTACCAAGAGAAGAGTTTTTCTGCAGATGGTCTTTCATCTGTGAAGAGCAGGCTGCCATGAGTCCTCTTTTATTTTTTAAATCTTGTTTCTTTCTTTCTTTTGGCTATTCTGGGTCTTCGTTGCTGCATGGGCTTTTCTCCAGTTGGGGAGAGAGGACTGATCTCTAGTTGCAGTGCATGGGCTTCTCACTGTGGCGGCTCCTCTTGTTGTGGAGCATGGGCTCTAGGGCTCCTGGGCTCAATAGCTGTGGTTCCCTGGCTGGAGTACACAGGCTCCTCCACATGTGGGAGCTCCCTGAATCAGGGACCACACCTGTGTCTCCTGCACTGGGAGGTGGATTATTTACCCCTGAGCCACCAGGGAAGCTCTGCAATGATTCTCTAGAGCTGCGGCATTGCTGGGGACTCTGAGAGCCAAAGGAGAGATTGGGCTACAGAGCAGGGTGGTGATTTCGAAGTGCCTTCCTTCCTTGCCACGGCTTCCACATAAATTCTTTCCACTGTCTGTGGCTCTAGCTCCTACTTGGTGTAAAGGATAGACCTTTCTTGGGTACTGCAAAAATTCTCAGACCGAGCCTGAGATGCAAAGGTGAAATGAATACAAGGATGCTGGACAGAATGGAAGCCCAGCAATACCTCCCTGTCTCCCGCCTTGTTCTGTTACCTAAATTCCACCATTATATCATTAGCACTTTGGGCTCAACACCCTGGTCATGCACCTTAATATAGATGGACTTAACTCCTTTATCTGTTATTAATATCTTGCAAGGTCTTGGCTTATCAGATCAATTTCTCAAGGCTGATTTTCTGTTAGAGCATGGAGGATGGAGTGACAGTTTGGGTCCGTGTCCTGGCAAGAATCTAATGTTCTGAGAATTACCATGAAGCAATGCTGGAAATAGACCAGGAGAATTCTAACTTTCTGTGGAAAGGATCCGGGAAGTGTTCTCAGAGGAAGTGATGTCTTAGCTGAGGCTTTAAATAGGAAAGATTCAAAGTAGAAGTGGGCATTCCTGTTAAGGTCTGCAAAAGATTCTGGTTTCTATTCAGATGTGAGCTACTGAAGGGGCAAGGTGGTGATGGAATGAGATTTTGCATCTTTGAAAAAACACTTGGGATGCCACAGGGTGGAGAAGGAATTGGAGGCACTGAAAGTCAGGTGGTACCCAGGTTGGGGTTTATTAGTACTCCGGGGGAGCGATGATGGGGGCCTGGATGAAGATGGATAGAAATCAAAGTGGAGAAATGGGTTCTTTACCCCTCAGTCTGTTCCCAGCATGTTAGCTAGTGATCTTCCTTGACTTAGACCTTACAGTGTCTCTGTCTCACATAAAGGAAGTCCCTTCTCAGCAGGGTGCTCCCAGCATCTAGGGCAGGGCTGTTTTCCACCCTCAGCATCCTCACATCCACCAAGTTCCAGGAGAACTCCCCAGTCACAGGACACTGCACATTTCCAGTGCCCCTGGTACCGCTCCTTCTTTCAAGGACCACTGTGCAGGACCTTGAACTTGCTGTTCCTTCTGCCGGTTGCACGCTTCTTCCAGATATCTGTGTGCCTTGATTCTTGGCTGAGTGTCTGCCCTTTCTGCCTGGGCTGGGTGTCCGTGTCCGTTCCTCAATGTCCTTTGAATTGCAATCTGCCCCCACATGATTCCGACCCCTTCTCTGTCTTATTTTTCTCGATAGCACTTTTCATCCTCTGAGACTCTCTAGGCATTTTCTGGCCTCACCTCCCATGCCCCGTGCCCCACCATGTAAGCTACAGGGAAGCAGGAGGTTGTCAGTTTTGTTCACTCCTGTATCAGTCGCTGGCATCCAGAACAGTGTCTGGTACATAGTAGGCGTTTGGTAGATACTTATTTGTGCAGTGCCCGAGGTGGCATCTGACTGCAGTGACTCCTTCTTTCAAGGACCACTGTGCAGGACCTTGAACTTGCTGTTCCTTCTGCCGGTTGCACGCTTCTTCCAGATATCTGTGTGCCTTGATTCTTGGCTGAGTGTCTGCCCTTTCTGCCTGGGCTGGGTGTCCGTGTCCGTTCCTCAATGTCCTTTGAATTGCAATCTGCCCCCACATGATTCCGACCCCTTCTCTGTCTTATTTTTCTCGATAGCACTTTTCATC
This sequence comes from Madoqua kirkii, assembly GCA_006408675.1. Lineage (NCBI taxonomy): Eukaryota > Metazoa > Chordata > Mammalia > Artiodactyla > Bovidae > Madoqua > Madoqua kirkii. The sequence continues at coordinate 27,849 of SJYC01116075.1, forward strand.
CTCTGAGACTCTCTAGGCATTTTCTGGCCTCACCTCCCATGCCCCGTGCCCCACCATGTAAGCTACAGGGAAGCAGGAGGTTGTCAGTTTTGTTCACTCCTGTATCAGTCGCTGGCATCCAGAACAGTGTCTGGTACATAGTAGGCGTTTGGTAGATACTTATTTGTGCAGTGCCCGAGGTGGCATCTGACTGCAGTGGGAGGTGAGGGGTAGGATGAGGCTCTGTTTTCTGGCATGGGCCAGCGGATGGCAGTGCCATTCGTAGGGCTGGGGAGCGCGGTTGAGCTTGGAGAACGGGTGATGTAGTTAGTTGGAGACACATTGAGCTAAACAAGCTTTTTTTTT
>SJYC01116077.1:0-14630 GCA_006408675.1 Madoqua kirkii
GGTCTGGATGGAGAGGCAGTTCTGGGTTTAGGATCTTCCTTACCTGTGGGCCTTCCCTACCCAGGGTCATATCCGGGACATCACAGACAGCCTGATTGAGCACTGCCAGGATAAGAGGCTGGACGAGAATGCCAATATCCAGCTGTCGGATGAGAAGATCATTAATGTCGTGATAGACCTCTTTGGAGCCGGTATGAATTACCCCATTATACCATTCCTATGGCCAGCTGCCCTGACCCGCCAAGCACCTAACTTCTCCCTCTGTTCTCCCCTGGCCAGGGTTTGACACAGTCACAACTGCCATTTCCTGGAGCCTCCTGTACCTGGTGACAAGCCCCAGGGTGCAAAAAAAGATTCAGGAGGAGCTGGGTAGGTGGTGGCTTCCCTCAGAGTGCTCAAGGCAGGAGGCCCAGCCAAGGTCTGAGTGGCCCCTGACCTGTCTGGTCCTCTATACTCTGCAGACACAGTGATTGGCAGGGCGCGGTGGCCCCGGCTCTCTGACAGACCCCAGCTGCCCTATTTGGAGGCCTTCATCCTGGAGACCTTCCGACACTCCTCCTTCGTCCCCTTGACCATCCCACACAGGTGAGGCCCCATGGATCTGCTGCTGTCTGATGCTGGGCCTTACTTCAGTTCATGTACCTGAGCAGGGTGGTAGGAAGGACAGGGTATGGGAGGCAGGGAGATCTCCTTGTGGCCCTGAGCCTGACTGAGCTTCCTCCCTCCTCAGTACCACAAGAGACACCAGTCTGAATGGCTTTTACATCCCCAAGGGGCGCTGTGTCTTTGTGAACCAGTGGCAGATCAACCATGACCAGTAAGTTGAGAAGGGGCAGGGAAAGCTCCCCCGCTCCTGAGCTTCACACTTTGCTGTCTCTGGGCCGCTTGCCTATTGTTTTCAGCTGGGGCTCAACCCGCTTGATGGTTCTGAGTCCCCAGGCTGTCTCTTCAACTGCTTCTCTCTGATTACAGGAAGCTATGGGAGGATCCATCTGAGTTCCGGCCAGAACGGTTTCTCACTGCTGATGGCACCATCAACAAAGTACTGAGTGAGAAGGTGGTTATTTTCGGCTTGGGCAAGCGGAAGTGCATTGGTGAGACCATTGCCCGCTTGGAGGTCTTTCTCTTCCTGGCCATCCTGCTGCATCAGGTGGAATTCCATGTGACCCCGGGTGTGAAGGTGGACATGACCCCGCTGTATGGGCTGACCATGAAGCATGCCCGCTGTGAGCACTTTCAGGTGCGCATGCGCTCTTAGGGGACAGAGTCCTGCAGCCTACACAGCCCATGCACTCTTGGGGGACAGACAGCCCTGCCCCTGTCTGCACAGCCAGGCCAGGGGCCTAGCACAGGGGAACCTAAAACCCACAGACATTGTCGGGCTGATTTTTTTGCTGTCTGAGCTGTGGGCAAGCTTGAGGGATCATACCTGGCCCCCACCCTGGACTTGTCCTTCTGCACACTGACCACAGATAGCGGACACATCAGGGGCCACACAGGAGCGGATGGAGCCCTTCTGAAGTTGTGCTGGAAGGCTGGAAGGTCCTCAGGTCTCTGGAAACCTCTAAAGAGATTTTGGGAAGCCCCTGGCCCCGGCCCACAAGCTGGTTGGCTTTCCATGGAGGCTGACTGGCTTTGAGAAACATTCAGAGCAGGTCATACCAGGGCCTGACCAATCTCTTTGACAATTGGGAGCCATCAAGACTGAAGGGAAGAGGCAATCCAGAATACTGACATGGAGGTGGTCTTCCTGCTTAAACAAGACTGAGCAATCTAACCACTAGGGTCTGGGACACTTTGCCTGGGAGACAACCTTCCTCTCTGCAGGCAGGGGTGGGGCTGCTGCCTAGCCTTGTGAGGCCCTTGTCCCTGTCCAAGGAGGTCTGAGAACTTGTGTCTAACAGAAGCAGAGAGCAGAGGAAGGGCCCAAATCCAGGCACCAGGACTGGATCAGGAGGGAGGGGGTGGTAATCGAGTCACCTTCCACTGCATCTCCTTTCAATATACCCTGTGTTAAAAAGTCTTTTAAAAATGTTTGTATGCAAGGACCTTTTCATTTTAGCCTGTATTGTATTTGCGTGTTTGTATTTACCATATATGAGAGCTTAAGAGCAGCTTATTGAGAGCCATGAAGAAAATTCTAACCCAGGTATCCAGAAATGTGTAGGAAATATCTATCTATGTGAGCTAAATAAAGATATTCAGAAGTCCTTATTGGTGGAGACTTTTAAAATCTTGAATGAAGTCATCTACGTGCCCATTCTGAGCCTAGTCTCGTGTTGGGTTTTGCTGTGGGAGGACACAGAGGGGGAGGAGGAGGCGGTGCTCTCAGGAGCTCTCAGAAGCCACTGCTCTCAGGCAGCTCACAGTCTGGTTTGGGCACAAGACTCTGTCACTTTGCTGCCTTCCTCCTTCTCTAAATGATCACACATTGATGGAGAACATTCTTTGAAGCAGGTATTGGGGGAAATAAAGTGAATAAAGAATGGTGCCTTCAAGAGCCTCCTAAGCTGGTTAGGAGATCTAACTTATTAACACATCATCCAATTCATTGTTGTGGATGCATGCTAAGTTGCTTCAGTTGTGTCTGACTCTGTGACCCTATGGACTATAGTATGCCAGACTCCTCTGTCCATGGGATTCTCTAAGCAAGGATACTGGAGCAGGTTGCCATGCCCTCCTCCAGAGGATCTTTCCAATCCAGGGACTGAACCCACATCTCTTATGCTTCCTGCATTGGCAGGTGGGTTCTTTGCCACTAGAGCCACCTGGGAAGACCCCAGTTCATTGTGACCGGGTCTCTACCAGCCAGATACACAACAGGAGGGTGAAGCACAGAGCCAGAACAGGCTGGGTGGGCAGGGGAGTGGGTGCTGGGAAAGGTGACCAGGTCTTGGGGATATATGCACAGGACCCTCCTTGAAAGATGGGAGGCAGACTCACTTGGGTCTCACAGCAGTCGATCTCAAGTCCAAGAAGTAGACTGTGGTCACTGTATTGGGTGGGAGTTCTCAGCTCAGAAGTCACGGTCTGCTTGCTTTTCACTAGCCATACTGTGCTCAGGTCCTGCATTATGTTAGATTCCATGGCTGGTCACAAGTGGAGAACAAGGCGTTTGATCATCGGGTCCCATAAGCTGACTTTGGCTCAGATTTCAACACTAAAGTCATAGTGGCAACAAGTAGGGACAGAGACTGGACCTACATGCTATGCTGTGCTTAGTCACTTAGTCATGTCTGATTCTTTGGAACCCCAGGGACTGCAGCACACTAGGCTTCCCTGTCCGTGGGGATTCTCCAGGCAAGAACACTGGAATGGGTTGCCATGCCATCCTCCAGGGGATCTTCCCAACCCAGGAATCAAACCCAGGTCTCCCACATTGCAGGCGGATTCGTTACTATCTGAGCCACCAGGGAAGCCCATGAATACTGGAGTGAGTAGCCTATCTCTTCTTCAGGGAGTCTTCCCAACCCAGAAATCAAACCAGAGTCTCCTGCATTGCAGGTGGATTCTTTACCAGCTGAGCTACCAGGGAAGCCCCTGGACCTACATAATCAGGAACTCTTCTGGCTAAGGGACTCCGAGAGGAGGTGCATCTTGTGCTGTGACCCCAGCCCAGCCTTCTTCCTGAAGCACTGTGCAGTGACCAGGGGGAAGCACTCCCACTCATCAGAAGTTTCAGGCTACTTCCAGGAAGGGGCTGAAGTCAGCTGGAGCAACCCTGTTTGTATAGGAGGATGAGGAACTTGGCCTCCAATCATTCTTATACAGATTTATTTCTTACTTAAAAAAAGAAACAAACTTGTAGGACTTCCCTGGTGGCCCAGTGGTTAAGAATCCACCTGCCAATGCAGGGAACGCAGGTTTGATCCTCGGTTGGGGAAGATTCCACATGCACTGGGCAACCAATCCCCTGAGCCACAGCTACTGAACCTGCGCTCTAGAGCCCACAGGCTGCAACTACCGAGCCCCTGCGCCACAACTGCTGAAACTTGCACGCCCTAGAGCCTGTGCTCCACAACGAGAGAAGCCACCCCAGCAAGAGGCCCCTGCACCGCAACCAGAGAGTAGCTCCCTCTGTCACAACTAGATAAAGTCCGTGTGTAGCAATGAAGACCTAGCATAGCCAAGAATCAATTAAAAATTCAATAAAATAAAAAGCTTATATGATATAACATAAATGAGCCTTCAAATCATGATGCTAAGTGAAAAAGCCAGAAACAGCAGGCTACATATCGCATGTTTCCATTTATATTAAATGTCTAAAACATGCAAATGCAGAGAGACAGAAAGTTTTGAATAAATTAGTGGTTGCGAGGGGATAGGGGGCAGGGAGAGTGAAAGGTTCAGGATTTTTTTAGGTTTGATGGAAATATTCTGAAATTAGATAGTGATGATGGTTGTATAAATTTGTGAATATACGAAAACCCACCAAATTATGCAGTTTAAAATAGCTGAAACAGTGAAAGAAAGAAAATCTATACCAATCTTTATTCTAAAGAGGGGGCAGAATGGAGACAGCGTATACACAACAATTTATAGAACTGTTCTCACTAATCGTATTGGTCATGGTAATGTTAGTATTTTTTATTTTGAGACTATAGAGTGCTGTGGGTTAAGGAGGTACACATGTAACATACAAAAGGTTACTTTAAAAAATACATTGTATATATGTAATATGTATTATATAGCATACATCATAGCTCAGTTGCTAAAGAATCTGCCTGCAATGCAGGAGACCCTGGTTCAATCCCTGAGTTGGTAAGATCTCCTAGAGAAAGGAAAGGTATCCATCCACTTCAGTATTCTGGCCTAGAGAATTTCATGGACTGTATAGTCCATGGGGTCACAAAGAGTCAGACATGACTGAGTGACTTTCGCTTCACTTCATATTATATATATCTTAAGTATATATATATTTCTAAATGTTAGAAACCATGACCAACTCAATAGTGAGCATCCTGAATGCTTAAATTACCATCCAAGGCTTCTTGGAGAAATGCTGGTTACAGAACCAGGGCAGAAAATGTAAATGACCTGAAACAGTTGACTGGACCTACATAATCAGGAACTCTTCTGGCTAAGGGACTCCGAGAGGAGGTGCATCTTGTGCTGTGACCCCAGCCCAGCCTTCTTCCTGAAGCACTGTGCAGTGACCAGGGGGAAGCACTCCCACTCATCAGAAGTTTCAGGCTACTTCCAGGAAGGGGCTGAAGTCAGCTGGAGCAACCCTGTTTGTATAGGAGGATGAGGAACTTGGCCTCCAATCATTCTTATACAGATTTATTTCTTACTTAAAAAAAGAAACAAACTTGTAGGACTTCCCTGGTGGCCCAGTGGTTAAGAATCCACCTGCCAATGCAGGGAACGCAGGTTTGATCCTCGGTTGGGGAAGATTCCACATGCACTGGGCAACCAATCCCCTGAGCCACAGCTACTGAACCTGCGCTCTAGAGCCCACAGGCTGCAACTACCGAGCCCCTGCGCCACAACTGCTGAAACTTGCACGCCCTAGAGCCTGTGCTCCACAACGAGAGAAGCCACCCCAGCAAGAGGCCCCTGCACCGCAACCAGAGAGTAGCTCCCTCTGTCACAACTAGATAAAGTCCGTGTGTAGCAATGAAGACCTAGCATAGCCAAGAATCAATTAAAAATTCAATAAAATAAAAAGCTTATATGATATAACATAAATGAGCCTTCAAATCATGATGCTAAGTGAAAAAGCCAGAAACAGCAGGCTACATATCGCATGTTTCCATTTATATTAAATGTCTAAAACATGCAAATGCAGAGAGACAGAAAGTTTTGAATAAATTAGTGGTTGCGAGGGGATAGGGGGCAGGGAGAGTGAAAGGTTCAGGATTTTTTTAGGTTTGATGGAAATATTCTGAAATTAGATAGTGATGATGGTTGTATAAATTTGTGAATATACGAAAACCCACCAAATTATGCAGTTTAAAATAGCTGAAACAGTGAAAGAAAGAAAATCTATACCAATCTTTATTCTAAAGAGGGGCAGAATGGAGACAGCGTATACACAACAATTTATAGAACTGTTCTCACTAATCGTATTGGTCATGGTAATGTTAGTATTTTTTATTTTGAGACTATAGAGTGCTGTGGGTTAAGGAGGTACACATGTAACATACAAAAGGTTACTTTAAAAAATACATTGTATATATGTAATATGTATTATATAGCATACATCATAGCTCAGTTGCTAAAGAATCTGCCTGCAATGCAGGAGACCCTGGTTCAATCCCTGAGTTGGTAAGATCTCCTAGAGAAAGGAAAGGTATCCATCCACTTCAGTATTCTGGCCTAGAGAATTTCATGGACTGTATAGTCCATGGGGTCACAAAGAGTCAGACATGACTGAGTGACTTTCGCTTCACTTCATATTATATATATCTTAAGTATATATATATTTCTAAATGTTAGAAACCATGACCAACTCAATAGTGAGCATCCTGAATGCTTAAATTACCATCCAAGGCTTCTTGGAGAAATGCTGGTTACAGAACCAGGGCAGAAAATGTAAATGACCTGAAACAGTTGTTCATATCAGATAGCAAAGAAGCCACAAATACTGTCAAGTCGATCAAGCCATACGGAGCCCAACAGAAGAGCCTCCAACAGGTCAAAGATTGGACAACTTGACTGTCAATAATAAAATTGCCGTGGATGAAAACCTATCAAATATCTGAATCCATGAGTCTACAAGGGTATATATATACATGTACATATACACATGTCTATTTAGACTAGTTGTTTATCTTCAGAAAAACCAATTCATTACCTTAAAAAATGAAAAACAAAAGTAGAATCAAGCGTTCATCCTATCTTTCCTATATGAACTATACTTGCAGATAACCAAATAGTATATAAGAAGAAGCATCTCTTTTTAAAAATTTATTTATTTTTAATTGGAGGATAATTGGCTTACAATATTTTGTGAGTTTCTGCCATATATCAACATAAATCAGCCAGAGGTATACATATTTCCCCTCCCTCTTAAATTTCCCTTCCACCTTTCACCCCAAGAAGAAACATGTCTTAATGAAAGTATTCCAGTTAATAATTGAAAAGGAATTAATAGAATTGGATTATCACAACATTGTTAATTAGCTATACTCCAATACAAAATAAAATGCTAAAAAAAAGAAACAATGGAATTGGAATATCATTGTTTTGCATCCACCACTGCTTCCAACAAATGCCAGCATCATAAAAGGAGAGAAAACCAGACATGTGCCTCCTGGTAAAAGAAGCCAGTACTGCCCATGTTCTTTCCCAAGGGACTGAACCAGAGTCTGGTCAACTCTGCATCCAGCTGCCAATTTGCAATTAATATAGGAGATGAAGAAACACGCTGAATGGAAATACCAGGGAATAACCAATAAAATTCAGACTTCGGGAAAATCTACAGGTCAAAAGCCCTGGGGTCTTCAACTGAAAAAGAGTAAGGAAAAGAAGCAGATGGAAGGAAAACTTGTCCATTTAAAAGACATATCAATTTTGGGGGGGCCGCATCAGGTCTTAGGTGCAGCATGTGGGATCTAGCTCCCTAATGAGGGATCGAATCTAGGCCTCCTGCCTTGAGAGCACAGAGTCTTAACGACTGGGCCACAAGGAAGTCCCAACACATTGGATTTTCAGAAATAAACAGTGCTAAACTATGGTGTCTAGGAAATATACATTTGGCTTGTAAGAACGAGGAAATAATTACTTGTAAGTCTTGTAAGAATGAGGAAATAATTATTATAACAGTTTGGAAAATGGTTACTTTTGCAGGTAGGGAATGAGTTGTAATTGAAATAGGATATATAGAAGGCTTTTTTGTGGTTGTTCAGTCGCTAAGTCATGTCTGACTCTTTGAGACCTCCACGGACGGCAGCACGCCAGGCTTCCTTGTCCTTCACTAAAGTTCTATTTCTTAACCTGGGTGCGGTTCAAGAGTGCTTGTTTTATAAAAATGAAAGAAATAAATAATTTGTATGGTGCATTGCTTTTTAGAAATAGAATTTTTAACATTTTTAAAATTTATTTTTTAATGAAGAATAATTGCTCTACAGTATTGTGTTGGTTTCTACCAAACAGAAATATAATTTATATGTTGTCAGTGCCCTTCAGTCAAAGGCCACCAAGAAAACACCTAGTTACGCAAGCTGGGTTTCTTCTTCATCACAGTGAGAGAGAAAACACATCATGGGGAACTGGAAGATCTCGATAAAAGGATGTTAGGAAAGAACTTAAATGATTTGGGCTTTGTGGAGTGATTTAGGGGAGAGTTAGCTCTAGACTGGATGTTATCGGAAAGTGGGGACAATAGGGTATTTGGGGGGTAGCATTATGACCTTGCTTTTATTTGTGCTTAGACAAAATTATAAAGTAGCTTTGTTTTTTTTCCATTAAAAATGTTGGTAAAATATACATAGGCTAAAATTTACTATCTTGACCATTTTTTTTCCCCAAAGAGTAGAAGGCAATTTACTGTGAGTTTGATCCTGGCTAAGTTCAGTGATCTGGAAGGCAGCAGAAGTGAACATCATTGAGTTACTGATTCATAATGTATTTATGGAGGAACGAGATGGTAATGAACAGGGAGGCCTGGCGTGCGGCGATTCATGGGGTCGCAAAGAGTCGGACACGACTGAGCAACTGAACTGAACTGAACTGAAAGAGCTTCTTGATGAAAGTGAAAGAGAAGAGTGAAAAACTGGCTTAAAACTCAACATTCAAAAAATGAAGATCATGGCATCTAGTCCCATTACTTCATGGCAAATAGATGGAGAAACAATGGAAACAGTGACGGACTTTATTTTCTTGGGCTCCAAAATGCAGATGGTGACTGCAGCCATGCAATTAAAAGATGCTTGCTCCTTGGAAGAAAAGCTATGACAAGCCTAGACAGCATATTGAAAAGCAGAGATACTATTTTACTGACAAAGTTCTGTCTAGTCAAAGCAATCATTTTTCCAGTAGTCATGTATGGATGTAAGAGATGGACCATAAAGAAAGCTGAGCACCAAAGAATTGATGCTTTTGAACTGTGACATTAAAGAAGACTGTTTAGAGTCCCTTGGACAGCAAGAAGATCAAACCAGTTAATCCTAAAGGAAATAAGTTCTGAATATTCATTGGAAGGACTGATGCTGAAGTTGAAGCTCCAATACTTCGGCCACTTGATGGGAAGAACTGACTCACTGGAAAAGACCCTGATGCTGAGATAGATTGAAGACAGTAGGAGAAGGGCACAGCAGAGGGTGAGATGGTTGGATGGAATCATCACCTCCATGGATACTAGTTTGAGCAAGCTCCAGGAGATAGTGAAGGACAGGGAAGCCTGGTGTGCTGCAGCCCATGGGGTTGCCAAGAGTCAGACAAGACTGAGCAACTGAACTGAACTGCAGTGAATGCATTTATGGCCACACCTTCATGTCTCTCACGCTCAAATCAACCATCTTAACCAGTTTAAGTGTTTAAATTCATTCATAATGTTAGGCAGGCATCAGCATCATCCAGATCCCTAGTATCAGAACCCTGAAACTCTATGCTCATTAAGCAATAACTCCCTGTTCTTTCCTTCCCAAAGTCATTCTACTTCTGTGTCTATGAAGAATTCATTTTATACGTTCTCAGAATAACCTGTATGGGACTGGTGTTCTGCGAGGAAAGAACCAGAGAAGGGGAGAACAAAATGGCCTAGAGCACCAGAACAGCCTGTAATAATACTGTGTGGTCTAGCTGGGAGCATCACATCAGTTCCAACTGTCAGGAGCTGCTCTTTCTCCATCCTCCTTTTTGGTCAAGAAGAGACAAAGTTAGGTCTCAGGACATACCTATATTATATTCAGATTTTCATCATTGCCAAAGTTTTGCTGATTAAGATCAGTTTGCTAATTAAGAAGGACATCCACTGAATGCAATCAGTCATTGGACTGGACCATCTGATATGACAATGGCTGCCCTACTAGCAGTGCCTCAGTGGTACTTAGATTTTGGATAGGCTGTTTTGTTATGTATTGGAACATAGGCAATTATCAGGATCAAGGTGACTATTAGTTTTTTTGATAGGTCTGGAAGCCAAGGACCTAGATTATTAACTACTCGCAGTCAAAACATGTCCCAGAATTCAACTGGATCTATCGCAGAAAATCAGGTTGCTTTCTCCGTTTGCCCTGTAGTATCTTCATAGGTGTAGCAGTGTTGACTTGGTGGAGTAGAGAAAACCATGGGCTATATGATTGTCCATGATAACTCCTGTTAATTGATGTAGAGTATTTCGTGGGCTTTCAGAGCAGAAGTGCGGTCCTATATGATTTCTGGTATGTCTGAGACAAATTTTAAACATTTTTTAGCTGTGCTATTCCCACTCAGGGAACTGTAATTGGCAGAGTATGTATAAAGAGGGAATCAGTTATTCCTCTTGGAAGTTCTCCTGAGTAATCTGTGCTTGCCTCATTATGGAGGCCTGTGTCCATATATTTTAGTGTTCATAAAAAGAAACACTCATATATCACTGTGAAAATGTGCAATGATGTAGCTGCTTTGGAAAACAGTTTTTCAAAAGATTAAACATGGAATTACCACATGACCCAGAAATTCCGTTTTTAGTTGTGCCTAAAGCTTCCCTTGTAGTTCAGTCAGAAAAGAATCTGCCTGCAGTGTAGGAGACCCGGGTTTGAACCCTGGGTTGGGAAGATCCCCTGGAGAAGGAAATGGCAACCCACTCCAGTATCCTTGCCTGGAAAATCTCATGGACAGTGGAGCCTGATGGGCTGCAGTCCATGAGATCGCAGTCGGGCACGACAGAGCGATGAATACTTAACATTTTAAAAAATTTTTACATGATTGTTGTGGAAATATTACACAAAATATCACACAAAAATCTGCACATAAATGTTCATAACAGTGTTATTCATAGCAGCTAAAAAAGTGGAAACAATTCACACGTTCATCATTGATGAAAGGATAAGATAATGTGATATATCCATATTATTCATCATAAAAAGGAATGAATCACTAATTTGTGAGATAACATGAATGTGCTTTGAAAACATTATGCTTAGTGAAAGAAGCCAGAGCACACATTATATGCAGGTCACATATTATTTGATACAATTTATGTGAAATATCCAGAACAGGCAAATCCCTGGAGGCAGAATGTAAATTAGGGTTGCCTGGGGAGAGGGAGGAATGGAGAGTGACTGCTAATGCAGATAGAATTTCCTTTGGGGTGAGGAAAGCACTCTGGAATGAGCAGTGATGGCTCCACATCTTTGTGAATATAGTATTGTAAAAGCCGCTGAATTGCACACTTTAAAGGGGTAGAAACAAAACCTCCTGTATAATGCAAGGAAGTCTGCTCAATGTTATGTAGCAGTCTATATGGGCGCAGAGTTTGGGAGAGAATGGATACATGTATTTGTATGGCTCCATTGCTCTGTTGTGCACATGAAATTATCACAACATGGTTAATGGGCTATACTTCAATGTAACAGTTAGAAAAAAGCCTATACTACCTCATCCAAATAAATAAAGGAATGACTATTACAGTATACATATTACGTATATCTCAATTTAACAAATCAGGGACCAGGAGGTCAGAATCAACAACCTCACAGAATGTTGAAGCTGTTCATATTCGGTGTAAGAGCTGATCAGAATTCTCTCTGCATATTCAGGGTAATATTAACAGTTAGAGGCCTGGCTGAAAGGTTTGGGAAAGATAGTATTTCCAAATGGATGCACAACTCTATTGCTTGGCAAGTTAAATTCAACTTAATCTTTCTGTTGATCTGCTTAACAGTTTGGTAATTTCATCAGGGTAAACACCCTCACATCGTGGCAACTCCACAGAACCTTCCATGCTTAAGCCCTCTATTCAGATAGAATAGAGCCCTTCACTGTATAGGCTCATTGATTACTTTCCGGTTTGTTGCTGGGTATGTCTTGAGGACCATATTGAGTTTCACGTATTTCTGTTGAGTTCTCATTTCTGTTTTCTGTTATCCTAGGATATCTTGGGCTCCTTTGTGGTTCTCTTTCTGGTTAATACCTTGGAAGGCATTAGGCAATCTTTTACTAAACCTGTTTGTCTTCTGTTACTTTCACTTGACTTGTCAAATGATTCTTCCCCATTCCTTGGTAGTTTTGCTCTGATTATTATAAGGGAGCATTTTTTTTTTTTTTTTTTTGGGGAATAGAGGCATAGACCTAATAAGTCCCTTTCCACACTGGCTCCTGAGAGTTCTAATAACTTTGGGGACACACTTATACTTTAAAAAAATGTATTTGTTTACAGCAGTCTAAATTCAGCTGGGCATCCTATGTTTTTATTTGCTGACTCTAGCAATCTTGATGATTGTAGCTTCATCAGACTCATGGACAAATAGTGCTGGGCATTCTATGTCTTGTCTGGAGAAAAGCAGTGCCTTGGTGGCAGGAATATGGTATTTCTTCCTCCACAGCCTTGCTACAGGATAACATGGTGGCTGTTGGAAGTGAAGTCAGAGATCTCTGCCCCAGTATGGTACTTCCTAGCTGTGCGCTAGGTTCAGACCTCCATATTTTGTTCTAATCATGCTGTTTTCTTCCCTTACCTATTTGGGTTTGTCAGCATCTTACCTCAAACTGCTTTGGGTTAAATTCTTGCTTCATGTTACTTCTCTTTGTAACCCTACTTCCTAAGCCCATTTGGTTAAAATAGCAAGTTTTCATTAAAGATAGTTTGAATCAGGGATTTCCCTGGTGGTTCAGTGGCTAACACTCTGCACTCCCAATGCAGCGGGCCTGGGTTTGATCCCTGATCAAGGAACTAGATCCCACGTGCTACAACTAAAAAATCCTGCATGCCGAAGATCGAAGATCCCATGTGCTGAAACTAAGACCCAACGCAGCCAAATAAATAAATTAACTAAAAAAAGATTGTTTGAATCACAGTGTTCATTTTAGGGAACTTTTAAAAATTACTAATTTATTTATCCGTTACCGGCTGTGCTGAGTCTTCAGCGCTTCTAGCTGTGGTGAGTGGGAGCTACTGTTCGTTGTATGCGTGGGCTTTTCATTGAGGTGGCTTCTCCTGTTGTGGAGCACGGGCTCCAGGGGGCTCTACACCCTTCGCTCCGTGGTGTATGGCATCTTCCTGGACTAGGGACTAAGCTCATGTCTCCTGCATTGGCAGGTGGATTCTTATTTTATAAGTATCTTCCTCAAAACAAAAAGGAAAATAACTCAGTTTTTTGTCTTTTTGTTGGAAAGGCTTTCGTTTAATGTACAGTTCAGGAATATCTAATCCATTTAGACAAATCTAATGTTAAAAAAAGAGAGAAAGAGAAAAAAACCACTAAATCATATTATAAGGTCCCTTAGAATCCGTAAGAGCCTGTGTTATCTGTTACATACTCGGGTGAATGTATAATAAGAAAACTCAAAGTAATTTCTAAAAGAAAGAGAAGATTTTAACATACAGCATTTTAAATACATTAATTCTTTAAAGACTTAAAAACAATTGTCTCTCTAGCTGAAGCTGAACTCCAAAGGGGAAAAAAGGGAATAATTCATTAATAAGTTGGTTAATAAGTTGTAGTCAGTCAGTTTAGTCGCTCAGTTGTGTCTACCTCTTTGCAACCCCATGGACTGCAGCACATCAGGCTTCCCTGTCCATTTCCAGCTCCCAGAGCTTGCTCAAACTCATGTCCATTGAGTTAGCAATACCATCCAACCATCTCATCCTCTGCCATCCCCTTCTCCTTTTGCCTTCAATCTTTCCCAGCATCAGGGTCTTTTCCAAGGAGTCAGTTCTTCGCATCAGGTGGCCAAAATATTGGAGTTTCAGCTTCAACATCAGTCCTCCAATGAATATTCAGGACTGATTTCCTTCTGGATTGACTGGTTGGATCTTCTTGCAGGCCAAGGGACTCTCAAGAGTCTTTTCCAACACCACAGCTCAAAAGCATCAATTCTTTGGCACTCAGCTTTTTTTATGGTCCAATTCTCACATCCATACATGACTACTGGAAAAACCATACCTTTGACAAGATGGACCTTTCTTCACAAAGTAATGTTTCTGCTTTTTAATATGCTGTCTAGGGTTAAATACAGGTCACTCATTTACCACGTCACTCTACTTAACTCCCCAAATTGTGTGTAATTATTTTGTATTGTTAGGTTAATCATGTTCTCATTATGGCTTGCAATTGTAATGACTTTTTATTTTTATTTTATGGTCCAATTCTCACATCCATACATGACTACTGGAAAAACCATACCTTTGACAAGATGGACCTTTCTTCACAAAGTAATGTTTCTGCTTTTTAATATGCTGTCTAGGGTTAAATACAGGTCACTCATTTACCACGTCACTCTACTTAACTCCCCAAATTGTGTGTAATTATTTTGTATTGTTAGGTTAATCATGTTCTCATTATGGCTTGCAATTGTAATGACTTTTTATTTTTTGTCTGGTTATTGATTGTGAAAACTGATAAACATCCTGTACTATTGTGATTATTTAACTATTATTTGCTTAACACAATTGTATCATGATTGGTCAACAGAAAATAATAGAATTCTGTATCAGTAAAACCACCACTTAATAGAAAAACTTGTAATCATTTTTTAAAATC
>SJYC01116079.1:0-29672 GCA_006408675.1 Madoqua kirkii
TTCGATTCATGGGGTTGCAAAGAGTTGGACACGACTGAGCAACTGAACTGAACTGATTGAGATAATCATATGTTTTTATATTTCAGTTTGTTAATGTGGTTATCACATTGATTGATGTGAATATTGAAGAATCGTTGCATCTCTGGGATAAAGCCCACTTGGTCATGATGTATGATCTTTTTAATATGTTGTTGGATTCTGTTTGCTAGAATTTTGTTAAGGATTTTTGCATCTATGTTCATCAGTGATACTGGCCTGTAGTTTTCTTTTTTGTGTGGCATCTTTGTCTGGTTTTGGTATTAGGGTAATGGTGGCTTCATAGAATGAGTTTGGCAGTTTACTTTTCTTTGCAATTTTCTGGAAGAGTTTGAGTAGGATAGGATTTAGCTGTTCTCTAAATTTTGGGTAGAATTCACAAATTCTAAATAAAATGCACAGTTTATTTATCCAATCACTCATTGAAAGACATCTCAATGACTCTGAAGTTAAAGTGTGTATAATTTTTATATTTTTAAATAATTTCAAATTTACAGAAATTTGCAAGAATTATACACAGAATTTTAACCCAGATACATTCTGCCACTTTTACCATTTCTCTTTCTTTTTCTATTATCTGTCTCCTGTGTATCTATCCAGCTCTCTCTACACAAATGCACATATTTAATTCTCCTAAGCATTTCAGAATAGATGTAAAACATTTCAGAAGGACGTTACAATATCCTGAGGACAAAGAGGCTCTTTCACCCTAATATCCTTGACTTCCTGGAAAACCCTTCAACTCCAGACAATGGCATGAAAAATGGACACAGAATTCCAGACAATGGCATGTAAAATGGTTGTGGCTGATCCGGGTTGTAGTGGGACTTGCAATGCCTGGAATCATCTATGTCTTATGGCCTCGTCAAGGAGAAAGGTATCGACAATGGCTGGAAGGAGAGGGAGCACGTGGGACAGAGGAGCAGGGATGACGAGCCAGGAGGAATGGGCATGGTACATTTCACAGTGTGCGTGGACCCTCCCCCAAGGGGGTGCAAATGAGAGGCACTCGTGCAAAGCCTTGTGCTAAAGCTTTCCTTTGGGGGTCCTCAAATGCAGTATAAATGGAATGACCTGTGGTGGCCCCAGTTCTGGGATTGCTCAGTTACCATGTGAACAATGAAGACTTTGTCTCTGAAAGATCGAGGGTTATTCTTCACCAGGTGATTTCAGGAAGGCTGGTGGGTCTCCCTCTGAGAAACAAGATAGCTGAGCTTGAACACAACTGTCCATCGGTTTGGGTGGTGATACCATTCTGAAACCATGTTGAAGGGATCAAACACAGCAGTGTATCTGGCCTATGGAAGGAGTTTGTGCTTATTGTTAGGATTAGCATCAATATTTATTATTCTATGCATTGGTTCACTCCATCTCCTGCCTTTTGTGTCATTTCAGGAACTGGGAACTTACTTGTAGATATCAGGCCCCTATTCTGAGAGCAGGTAGAGACCATACACCTTGGCTGGTCAGAAAGTTTGCATTATGTTGTAGGGAAGTCTTCAGTCAATAGGCTGTGTACTTGCAGTTTTCCCAAGGAATAAGATGACCTCTGCTATTGATTTATTAGGTGCTAAAAACATGCATTTGTTTTTCTTTTACAGAGAGATATTAAGAAGACCTTGGTAAGCCCTGTTTTGATTTAGTTTGTCTTAGTCTCAAAGCCAAATGAGCTTTGGCTCTATTTGATAAACTGAATCCACAGTTTCACATCTTTTTGATTTATTACAAGCTATGGAGAGGAAAAGATTATTTATGGTGAGGGCCATTTTTGGAGGCTTTGAGGCTCTGCTCCCCAGGCCATTTCAGGTCCAATCCGTGACCCATTCCCCCAAAACAAAGGGAGCCAGAAGCACTAACCTCCTTTCATGGAGCAGGGCTAAAAGGGCAGGGGTGCTTGTCTCAGGAAAATAGGAAAGGGCAGAAAGGCTCACCCTTCTGTGACATACTGACTCTGGCTTTTCTCTCTCACACACTCATTTATGATAGAAGTAAGCGTGGGAAATTTAGAGTTGCTCAAGAGGATGGTGAGAGGGGGTGAACAAAGGCTACCATGAGTCAAATCGAGATTATTTCTGGCTTCAGCCTGCATTTTGACATCATTTCCCATGTGTGTGTGCATGTATGTGCCTAAGTGTGTGCATGTATGTGCCTAAGTGTGTGCATGTGTATCCGTCCATGTGTGTAAACATCTATGTCTACATGGTTGTGTGTGCATGTGTTTGCATTCATGTGTGTGTGCATGTCTGAATGCATTGTGCATGAGGATAAGTGTGGGCATTTCTGTGTGTGTGTGTGTACATGCGTGCCTGTGTTTATCTGCATCTGTGTATACATGTGTGTTGTGTGTGTGTCTTCATGTGTGTGTGCATGTGTGTACACGTGTGAATGTATGTGTGAGTATGCATATGTGTGCGTATTACTTTCTATTATCAGGTGCAGAAACGCTGTGTTAAATGCTGGTGAAGGCAGCCACATTCTTGAACAGCCAGGTTTGAGCTGCCCCAAGAGGCTCCGGGAGAGCTTATGGTAGCGGCAGTCCTGCCTGTGGGAAAGGCCAGGGAGGCAGTTTTCTGAGACGGCGCACAGTGACTTTCTGCCTCAGGAACTACCCCCACAGGCAGGAGGTGTGGGAGGGAGACGGGGGAGTCTGCCTGTGGAAAGCGAACCCCCTGGACCAGGAGAGGCAAAACTGGCAGGGCCTGAGATGAGACAAGTGAGAGGACAAGGTGGGAAGGGGAGACCTCGTCCCATAGCTGCTGGCTGAAGAAGGAAAAGCTAGAGAGACCAGGCATTCACGTGCCCCTCATGTGCCACCGACCAGGCAGCAGTGAGTAAAATGGCTTCCTTCTGTCTTCATAGGGCATAGAATCTAGGCGGGCATGCAGACGACCAGCCAGTGAAAATTTTGAACTTAGAACAAAAGGGGTAAATATTGTAGAACTGAAAGGGATGCACTGATGAAGTTGGTCACACGGGATCAGCAGGCCCTGCTGGAAGATGGCACTGCCTCAGCAGCGGGCTGGGTGATGGGGAGGCCACAGCTGCGTGGGAGGCAGGAGCGGACCTGCCCACCGCGGGGGGAGTGGAGGGCTGTGGGCGTGAGAGCTGGCAGTGTGAGTGAGACAGCAACAGAGCTGAGATGGGTGCCTCCCTGTCGTGTAGGGCATAGAATGCCATCGTCAGGGGCCCAGGTTTGTGTGAAGCACAGTGGAAAATGACTGAGGGGTTCTAAGCAGTGGAGAGACACTGATGCATAAGGGGAACAGACATAAGATGGGTCCCGGAACTACGAACAACAGAGCTGAGGAGGAAATGGGAGGAATCCAAGACAATCCTCAGCTGCAAGAGGAACTGGGCCACAGCAGCTCAATGTACTGAACAGAGAAAGGACTGGGGAGAAGCAAGACAGATTTAGGCCAGAGAAGTGAACATTGTCTTGGACCTTAAGATGGAAATACTTTCAGACTTCCAATTGGCGACATCCAACAACAAAAAAAAGATCATTAGGTGTACCAATCTGGAGCTCCCGGCAGAAATTTGGACTGAAGATACATATTGGAGTCCACTGCATATATCTGAGCTTTAAAAAGATGAAAGGGAATAATACTTTGGAAGCCACTGAACTGTCTGCTCAATATATCTGTTAAGCCTAAAATTATTGTTGAAACAATGTCTAAAAATTTGTTTTTAAAAGGAGTAAGATTTATGAAAAAAAGAGAAAGATACAGGACAAAGAAGATCCAATATCCAGTCTTGGAAAACTCCAGTATTTGAGAGTCTGGAAACTACTTTGCTGGATGACTCCCAGCAAAGTAGTTAAAAAATGAACAGAGTTGTGGGAGGTGCCCCAAAATACTTAGCCATGAAAACCGAGAAATAAAGTATGTTGAGGGAGTGGCCAGCTGGAAAGTGGACTAAAGGAGGACAGAAAAATGACGTTGAAACAAATGGTGTGACAAATGAAGGGAGATGCTGCCATCTGCATGACATTCCTACACAACTGTGTAGAAAAATTTCAGAATTTTTTAGATTAGACGGAGTTAAAAATTGGAGAATGGGAAATCAAGGAGATTTTTTTGCTTTGACTTGGTTTGGTTTAAATTTAAGGCAAAAGGCACATTTGTTGCCAAAAAGGAATGATCCACTGTGATGAGAGATGAAGGCTGTAAGGATGAAGGAAATAAGCAAAGGAGATGATTTGCAGAGAAGATTGTCTACTGCTGAGGGTGGGGTGAGACAGAAATCCGAGCTGTGCAGAGAGGAATAAGCATAGTGAGGAGAGTGGATAGAACTTGGGTGGCCCTACATGGCATAGTTTCCTTGAGTTACAGGGCTGTGGCCCATGTGATCACTTTGGTTAGTTTTCTGTGATTGTGGTTTTCATTCTGTCTCCCCTCTGATGGAGAAGGATGACATAAATGAAATCCTTTACGATTATACAGTGGAAATGACAAATAGATTCAAGGGATTAGATCTGATAGACAGAGTGCCTCAAGAACTAAGGATGGAGGTTCGTGACATTATACAGGAAGCAGTGATCAAGACCATCCTCAAGGGGAAAAAAATGCAAAAAGGCAAAATGATTGTCTGAGGAGGCCTTACAAATACCTGACAAAAGAAGAGAAGCTAAAGACAAAGGAGAAAAGGAAAGATATACCTATTTGAATGTAGAGTTCCAAAGAATAGCAAGAAGAGATAAGAAAGCCTTCCTCAGTGATCAATGCAAAGAAATAGAGGAAAACAATAGAATGGGAAAGACTGGAGATCACTTCAAGAAAATTAGAGATACCAACGGAACATTTCATGCAAAGATGGGCACAATAAAGGACAGAAATGTTATGGATCTAACAGCAGCAGAAGATCTTAAGAAGAGGTGGCAAGAATACGCAGAACTGTACAAAAAAGATCTTCATGACCCAGATAATCATGATGGCGTGATCACTCACCTAGAGCCAGACATCCTGGAATGTGAAGTCAAGTGGGCCTTAGGAAGCATCACTACAAACAAAGCTAGGAGAAGTGATGGAATTCCAGTTGAGCGACTTCAAATCCTAAAAAATGATGCTGTGAAAGTGCTGCACTCAATATGCCAGCAAATTTGAAAACTCAGCAGTAGCCACAGGACTGGAAAAGGTAAGTTTTCATTCCAATTCCAAAGAAAAGCAATGGCAAAGAATGCTCAAACTACTACACGATTGTACTCATCTCACATGCTAGCAAAGTAATGCTCAAAATTCTCCAAGTCAGGCTTCAACAGTACATGAACTGTGAATTTCCAGATAGTCAAGCTGGATTTAGAGAAGGCAGAGGAACCAGAGATCAAATTGCCAACATCCATTGGATCATCAAAAAAGCAAGAGAGTTCCAGAAAAACATCTACTTCGGCTTTATTGGTTACCCAAAGCCTTTGACTGTGTGGATCACAACAAACTGTGGAAAATTTTTAAAGAGATGGGAATACCAGATCACCTTACCTGCCTCCTGAGAAATCTGTATGCAGGTCAAGAAGCAACAGTTAGAACTGGACATGGAACAATAGACTGGTTCCAAATAGGAAAGGAGTACGTCAAGGCTGTATATTGTCACCCTGCTTATTTAACTTATGTGCAGAATACATCATGAGAAATGCCACACTGGATGAAGCACAAGCTGGAATCAAGATTGCTGGGAGAAATATCAATAACCTCAGATATGCAGATGACACCAACCTTATCTCAGAAAGCAAAGAACTAAAAACCTCTTGATGAAAGTAAAAGAGGAAAGTGAAAAAGTTGGTGTAAAATCAACATTCAGAAAACTAAGATCATGGCATCCAGTCCCATCGCTTCATGGCAAATAGATGGGGAATCAATGGAAATAGCACAGACTTATTTTCTTGAGCTCCAAAATCACTGTAGATGGTGACTGTAGCCATGAAATTAAAAGATGCTTGCTCCTTGGAAGAAAAGCTATGACCAACCTAGACAGCATATTAAAAAGCAGAGGCCTTACTTTGCCAACAAAGGTCTGTTTAGTCAAAGCTATGGTTTTTCCAGTACTCATGTATGAATATGATGGACTATAAAGAAAGCTGAGCACCGAAAAATTAATGCTTTTGAACTGTGGTGCTGGAGAAGATTCTTGTGAGTCCCTTGAACTGCAAAGAGATCTAACCAGTCCATCTTAAAGGAAATCAGTCCTGAATATTCACTGAAAGGACTGAAGCTGAAACTCCAATACTTTGGCCACCTGATGCAAAGAATTAATTCACTAGAAAAGACCCTGATGCTTGGAAAGATTGAAGGTGGGAGGAGAAGGGGACGAAAGAGGATGAGATGGTTGGATGGCATCACTGACTCAATGGACATGAATTTGAGTAAGCTCCATGAGTTGGTGATGGACAGGGAACCCTGGCGTACTCCAGTCCATGGGGTCACAAAGAGTTGGACATGACCGAGTGACTGAATTGAACTGGGATAAAAGCCCAGCAGGACTGCACAGCCTCCTCTTAGATTCCCTGATGCTTTTTAGCTTTTGATTTGCTCCTAAGGGCCATCAGTGAGGATGGTTGCTAGAGAAAGGTTACAATGATCCTCAAGCGAAGGACTTGCCCTGGCCAAGAAAAGAAGAAAAATGAAGATGGTGGAGGGGTGAATGGATGGATGTAAACTGCACTAGAGCTGGTGATGAGGATGTCAGGAACTGGTGACATGATTGAAGGGATTGTTCCTCAGGGATATTGACATTGTCAAAGAGTCCAATGAGTATACAAAATGTCAAATCACTTTGAGGACTGCATGGCAGTCCATTATAAGCTTAAATATTCAGCTACCCCCATGACCCATGAATTTTATTTCTAGGCATACTCTAGAGAATATATGCCCACAGAAAGTGCAGGACAAGAACAATTCTTAACAGCATTGTTCATAATTGCTAAAATTGAGCACAGTCCATTTTCCATCCAATGTTGTCCAGGAGATGAACAACAGAATACTTTCTATAATTTAAAAATTAGCAAAATAATCGGAAAAGGCCAAAAGTGGAACAGTTGATAAAGTCTGATTTGTATCTGGGGGTTGTGATATGGTTATTGAATAAAGTTTTGTATGAATGTTAATTTTCTGGTTTGAGCCTTTTACTGTGTTTATGCAACGTGTTGCCCTATGTATATTCTTGGTGCTATTTTGCAACTTCTTTGTAAGTCTAGAAGTATGTGTTTTTTTTAATGTGAATTGTTTTAATGATGAGTGTTGGAATAGGCTAACTGGCCAGCCGGGAGTTGTTGTTTGGTCATAATAGAGATGCAATGTGGGTGAGCTCCATCCCCACAGCCTGAACCTTAGGGAGAAGATTTTGGGCGGAGGAGGCAGGAGAGAATGTGGGAAGCAGCACTGACAATGTTAAGGGAAAACAGACAAATGGCCATTGCTAGAAATCTAACAGGAGTATGGTTCCACTCCAGAAGGAGGAAAGGAGACATCTGGGGAGAAATCTGAGGTCTAGATAGTGGAACATGGATCTTATCAAGTTGATGGGGATTGGCACTCAGGAAATCTGAATTACTGGGAAATCCCAGTGGGGATCCAGGCAAATGAGACCATACAGGGCTTTAGAGTGGATGAGCGTGGGCTCTGGCCCTAGTGCTGGGCCAGGATGAAATGAAGATTCCAGAACAGGTGGACACTCAGCTGGTCCTCAGATGCCCTCACTGCTTCTCTTAGAAAGCCCAGGTGTAGACAGACATTCCACACAGGTCACATGCTCGGGGCCTGAGTGTAACTGAGTAGGACCCTATGGGGCCTTTCCAGGATAGAGCCCCACCCCCACTTATGTCCCCTGCCTGTCTCCTGTTCGTAGAAAACCTTTAGCTTCCTAGGCCTTCCTGAGTTCCAAAGAATAAATTTAATCAGAAAAGTGAGAAAATGCAGAAACAAAGAAAAATTGTCAAGCAAGACAAAATAATAATAGTTTGGCCATAAAATAAAGTCAAGGACTCTCAGCTCCTCCTCAAGGGCTATAGATAATATTCTGAGTCATATTCTTTGAACTGTTTTGCTGATAACCTTTACCAGGCAAAGAAGTTAATTACATGATGACCAGATTATAGCCAAGACATAAGCCTCTCTCTTCTTGCACAATTCCAAGAACTGGCCTCAAGGAAATGGGAACAAACCAACTTTGGAGCTGAAGATTTACTATACTTAAAATAGTCAAGGTGACACTGACTAGACCACTGCATGACCAACTTAAGATAATTGTTTCAGCTGAGTGTACTGATCTCTACTCGCTTTGCATGTAAATTCCTGAAATTTCCCCTTGAAAGCTCTTGCCCCATGATTGACAATGGAGAGTCGATTTTTTTGAGACATAATCCACCTTCACCCCAAGATTGCCAGGTTCCTCAATAAAGCTATATTTCTTTTTACCCAACACTTATTTCTCAGTACTGAATTCTTGAACAATGAGCAGCCAAAACTGAATTTCGTAAGAAGAACATCAAGAGGGACAATAGGGCAGAGCTCCAGGTAGGAGAGAAATGGTCTGTTTGGGGAAGTTTGTCTCAGCACTGCGGGCTGTTAAGATCTCTCTGTGGGTTTCCCCAACGGGATTTTTTAATGATTGATGTCACAATTGTCCAATAGCATCCCCATCAATGCACATGGGGTACCATCTGGTGTCCTTCCATATCGTCCTCTGTCCAAGTCATTCCATGACCTCCCAGCCACCCCTGTGGTCTCCCAGGGCTGCCACTATCTTCCTGTGTCTCTGTCTCTCTCTCTCTCTGTGTATGTGTGTTTCTCACTGTTTCTCTCTCTCTCTCTTTCTGTATCTTTGTCTATCTCTGTATCTATTTCTCTCTCACTGTCTCTCCTTCAGAAAAAACATCTACTTCTGCTTTATTGACTACACTAAAGCCTTTGACTGTGTGGAACACAACAAACTGGAAAATTCTTAAAGAGATGGGAATACCAGACCACCTGACCTGCCTCTTGAGAAATCTGTATGCAGGTCAGGAAGCAACAGTTAGAACTGGACAGGGAACAACAGACTGATGCCAAAAAGGAAAAGGAGTACATCGAGGCTGTATACTGTCACTCTGCTTATTTAACTTAAATGCAGAGAAAATTAGGCGAAGTGCCAGGCTGGATGAAACACAAGCTGGAAACAAGATTGCCAGGAGAATACCAATAACCTCAGATATGCAGATGACACCACTGTTATGGCATAAAGTGAAGAAGAACTAAAGAGCCTCTTGATGAAAGTGAAAGAGGAGAGTGAAAAAGTTGGCTTAAAACTCAACATTCAGAAAACGAAGATCATGGCATCTGGTCCCATCACTTCATGGCAAATAGATGGGGAAACAATGGAAACAGTGAGAGACTTTGGGGGGCTCCAAAATTTACTGCAGATGATGACTACAGCCAGGAAATTAAAAGATATTTGCTCCTTGGAAGAAAAGTTATGAGCAACACAGACAGCATATTAAAAAGCAAGACATCACTTTGCTGACAAAGCTATGGTTTCTCCAGTTTTCATGTATGGATGTGAGAGTTGGACCATAAAGAAAGCTGAGCACCGAAGAATTGATGCTTTTGAACTGTGGTATTGGAGAAGACTCTTCAGAGCCCCTTGGACTGTAAGGAGACCAAACCAGTCAATCCTAACGGAAATCAGTCCTGAATATTCATTGGAAGGACTGATGCTGAAGTTGAAACTCCAATACTCTGGCCCCCTGGTGCAAAGAGCTGACTCATTGGAAAAGACCTTGATACTGGGAAAGACTGAGACAGGAGGAGAAGGGGACAACAGAGGATGAGATAGTTGGATGGCATCACTGACTCAACGGACATGAGTTTGAGCAAGCTCTGGGAGCTGGTGATGCAAAGAGAAGCTTGGCATGCTGCGGTCCATGGGGTTCCAATGAGTAGGACATGACTGAGTGATTGAACTGAACTAAACTGAACCTTCAAGAAAAATAGAAAAAGAAGAATAACATGAACCCAAAGCAAGCAAAAAGAAGGAAATGACAAAGATGATGATGGAATCATTGAAATAAAAAAGAAAGAAAAAAGAGAATATCAAAATCGAAAGTTGTTCTTTGAAAAAAATAAAAAAAGATTGTAAACAAAACGTTAGTTTTACTGAGTAAAAAAGGCACAAATTGCCAAAATGAAAGGGGAAACATTATTACCAACTTTTTAAAATAATTAAAGTGATAATAAGGGAACTGTCTGAACAACTTTATGTCAGGAAATTAGACAACCTAGATGAAACAGACAAATTCCTAGAAAGACAAAAATCACTTAAGGTATGAAAAATCTGAGCAGGCCCTAACAAATAAAAGAGTAGTTTAAAATTTTCCCACAGAGAAGCCTAGAATCTGATGGCTTCATTGCTGCTACTGCTGCTGCTGCTAAGTCGCTTCAGTCGTGTCTGACTCTGGGCGACCCCAAAGACGGCAGCCCACCAGGCTTTGCCATGCCTGGGATTCTCCAAGGAAGAACACTGGAGTGGGTTGCCATTTCCTTCTCCAGTGCATGAAAGTGAAAAGTGAAAGTGAAGTCGCTCAGTTGTGTCTCTTAGTTGTGACTCTTAGCGACCCCATGGACTGCAGCCTGCCAGGCTCCTCCATCCTTGGGATTTTCTAGGCAAGAGTACTGGAGTAGGTGCCATTGCCTTCTCTGGATGGCTTCATCGAAGAATCCACAAAACACTGAACAAAGAAACAACAGCAATCATTCACAAACTCTTTCAGAAAACAATGTAGGGAACAAAGATACCACAAGAAAACTACAGGCCACTCTTTGTCTTAAGTATGAAAATAAAAATTCTGAATAAAACATTAGCAAATGGAATTCAGTAACATATTGAAAAGAATCAGATGGGATTTATCCCAGGAATGTAAGGTTGGTTTGACATTTGAAAGTCAGTTATGTAATACACAGACTAGAAACAGGTAGGAGGTGTCTCTTTGAGGTGATCAAAATGCTCCAATAGTGGATTTTGGTGATGGATTTATTAGAAATCATTGAATTGCACGTTTGAAGCAGCTGAATTTTATGGTGTGAAAATTATACAATAAAGTAAAAGTGAAGCTGCTCAGTCTTGTCCGACTCTGAGACCCCATGGATGCAGGCTACTCCGTCCATGGGATTTTCTAGGCAAGAGTACTAGAGTGGGCTGTCATTTCCTTCTCCGGGGACTCTTCCTGACCCAGGGATTGAACCCAGATCTTCCCACATTGTAGACAGATGCTTTACCATCTGAACCAGCAGGCAAGTCTGACAGGAAGATTTGGACTTGGCAGGGTCTAGAGCAGGTAACCTGGGAAGGGATGGGACAGAGGGTCACGGGCAGGAGGTCAGATGGACACACAGGAGGCGTAAGCTGAGACATGGGAGGTGGGAGATGTGGGGGTTTGGGGGTGTGGCACGTGGGACAGGTGGGGGCGGACAGGGCCGCAGAGGCTGTGAGGCAAGGAGAAGCAGAGGGCTCAGGGCACTGGAAGGAAGTGTGGAGCATGAAAAGAGGAGCATGGCGGGGCCTGGGATAGATGCGGAGCGCTAGGCGCGACAGGAACAGGGCCTGCGGGTCTCCAAGAGGAAGGCACATGGAGTGGGCAAGCGGGGCCTGCGGCTCCACCGAAAAGAGGAGGAGCTTGGCGACTCCCGAGATCCGGATGTGTGCAAGAGGCACCGGCGTCAGAATCCAGCAGGAGCACGCTGTGCAGATCGTACTGGTCAGCCCTAGACCCTCGCAGCTCCAGGCGCCTGGGTGCAGGTGGTGCGGATCTACCTGCAGCGCTCTCGGAACAGCCGGCTGGGTAGTAGTCCTCAGGACGTGCGTATGCTGGGGGCACTGCTTCTGTAGGCGGGCCCTACCAAGTGTGGCTAAAGACATGAGCCTGGGGTGGGAGGCCTCGCCCTGCAGGTCACCGGCCAGGGCCCGTTCCAGGCACCATCCCAACATGAGCCAAAAGTGACACAATGTGCACTGCCCGCGGCAAGTTAATGACAGTCACGGAATTGCACATTTACCAGGGACTTCCCAGGTAGAGGACTTCCCTGGTGGCGGGAGACCTGGGTTCAATCCCTGGGTCAGGCAGATCCTCTGGAGAAGGAAATGGCAACCCACTCCAGTACTCTTGCCTGGAAAATCCCATGGACGGAGGAGCATAATAGGCTACAGTCCATGGGGTCGCAAAGAGTCGGACATGACTGAGCAACTTCACTTCTTCACTTCTTCTTCTTCCCAGTTAGAACTAGTGGTAAAAAACCTGCCTGCCAGTGCAGGAGATGTAAGAAAGGCCAATTGGCTCCCTGGCTTGGGAAGATCCCCTGACGAAGGGAATAGCAACCCACTCCAGTATTCTTGCCTGGAGAATCTCACAAACGGAGGAGCCTGGCAGCCGACAGTCCATAGGGTCACACAGAAGCAAATTAGCATGCATGCATACACATTAATGAGTGAAGCTGAGGGTATAACAATTAGGCCTTAGGTTCAGTTCAGTCGCTCAGTCATGTCCAACTCTTTGCAACCCCATAAACTGCAGCATGCCAGGCCTCCCTGACCATCACCAACTCCCAGAGTTCAACCAAACCCATGTCCATTGAGTTGGTGACGCCATCCAGCCATCTCATCTTCTGTTGTCCTCTTCCTGCCCCAGTCCTTCCCAGCATTAGAGTCTTTTCCAACGAGTCAACTCTTTGCATGAGGTGGCCAGAGTACTGGAGTTTCAGCTTTAGCATCAGTCCTTCCAAAGAACACCCAGGACTGATCTCCTTCAGAATGGACTGGTTGGATCTCCTTGCAGTCCAAGGGACTCCAACACCACAGTTCAAAAGCATCAATTCTTTGGTGCTCAGCCTTCTTCATAGTCCAACTCTCACATCCATACATGACCACTGGAAAAACCATAGCCTTGGCTAGACGGACCTTTGTTGGCAAAGTAATGTCTCTACTTTTTATTATACTATCTAGGTTGGTCTTAACTTTCCTTCCAAAAAGTGTCATTTAATTTCATGGCTGTAGTCACCATCTGCAGTGATTTTGGTGAGGTGAGGTGAAGTCGCTCAGTCGAGTCCAACTCTTTGCGACCCCGTGGACTGTAACCTACTAGGCTTCTCTGTCCATGGGATTCGCCAGGCAAGAATACTGGAGTGGAATGCCATTTCCTTCTCCAGGGGATCTTCCGAACCCAGGGATCAAACCCAGGTCTCCTGCATTGGAGGCAGACTCTTTAACCTCTGAGCCACCAGTGATTTTGGAGCCCCCCCAAAAATAAAGTCTCTATTTCCACTGTTTCCCCATCTATTTCCCATGAAGTGATGGGACCGGATGTCACGATCTTAGTTTTCTTAATGTTGAGCTTTAGGCCAACTTTTTCACTCTCCTCTTTCAAGAGGCTCTTTAGTTCTTCACTTTCTGCCATAAGGGTGGTGTCATCTGCATATCTGAGGTGACTGATATTTCTCCATGCAATCTTGATTCCAGCTTGTGCTTCTTCCAGCCCAGCGTTTCTCATGATATACTCTGCATAGAAGTTAAATAAGCAGGGTGACAATATACAGCCTTGACATACTCCTTTTCCTATTTGGAACCAGTCTGTTGTTCCTTGTCCAGTTCTAACCGTTGCTTCCTGACCTGCATACAGGTTTCTCAAGAGGCAGGTCAGGTGGTCTGGGATTCCCATGTCTTTCAGAATTTTCCACAGGCCTTAGTAGTTATTTAAAATCCCAGCTGTTTTAAGACCTAGCTCTCTTACCCTGTTGTCTCAGGCATGAAGTAGGATGGTACCACAAAGACTTGCTGTGAGATGGGAGTAACTGTGGAGGAAACAAGTGAAAAAGCACCCTCTGTCTTTTAACCTGGCTTTGTGAACACATTACATGCCCCTGAGATGTACAGGAGAGGAAGTAAAAGGGACTGACAGAGACTGGCCACCTATATAGACCAAGGAGGGCTGTTTTTGTGTTAAATATTCCTTTGACCATACTTCAGCCATTAAAAGGGGAAAAAGTGGAAAAAGTGAAGTCATTCAGTCATATCCGATTCTTTGCGACCCCATGGACTGTAGCCTACCAGGCTCCTCCGTTCATGGGATTTTCCCGGCAAGAGTGCTGGAATGGGTTGCCATTTCCTTCTTCAGAGCATCTTCCCAACTCAGGGATCGAACCCGGGTCTCCTGCATTGTAGGCAGACGCTTTGCCGTCTGAGCCACCAGGGAAGTCCCATAAAAGGGAAAGAAACTGTCATTTTCAGGGATGTCAATGGACTTAAGAGTCTGTCATAAAGTGAAGCAAGGCAGAAAAACAAATACTGTATGCATATATGTGGAATCTAAAAAATGGTATCAATGAGCTTATCTGAAAAGCAGAAATAGAGACATGAATGTAGAGAACAAACCTATGGATACCAAGGAGAAAAGGTGGAGTAGGATGAATTGGGACGCTGGGGTTGACATATATACAGTATTATGTATAAAACAGATCACTAATGAGGACTGATTGTATAGCACAGGGAACTCTACTTGGTCCTCTGTGGTGACCTAAATGGGATGGGAATCCAAGAGGGAACATACGCATGTATACGTATGGCTGATTCCCTTTGCGGTACAACAGAAACTAATAACAGCAGCGTAAACCAACTATTGTTGTTCAGTTGCTAAGTCATGTCTGACTGTTTGCAGCACCCCTGTTCACCACCAACTCCTGGAGCTTGCTCAGACTCGAGTGCATTGAGTCGGTTATGCCATCCAACCATCTCATCCTCTGTCGTCCCCTTCTCCTCCTGCCTTCAATCTTTCCCAGCATCAGGGTCTTTTCCAATAAGTCAGTTCTTCGCATCAGGTGGACAAAGTATCGGAGCTTCAGCTTCAGTCCTTCCAGGGAATAATATACAGGACTGATCCTTTAGGACTGACTGGTTGGATCTCCTTGCTGTCCAAGGGACTCTCAAGAGTCTTCTCCAACACCATAGTTCAAAAGCATCAATTCTTTGGCGCTCAGCTTTATGGTCCAACTCTCACATCCATACATGACTACTTACTAACGCCTTTAGTATTGTAGTAGCTACTCCCTCCAACTTCTGAGGTCTCCACCATGCCATCCTGAATATTTGCTTTTTAACACTGACCTGACCTGGGTTTGATCCCTGGATGGGGAAGACCCCCTGGAGAATGAAATGGCAATCCACTCCAGTACTCTTGTCTGGAGAACTCCATGGACAGAGGAGCCTGGTGAGCTAGTTTATGGGGTCATAAAGAGTCAGACACGACAGAGCAAATAACACTTTCACTTTCAACCCAAAATGTGTATCTTCACTTTTTTCCTGTTTTCCCATTGTTCTGCTCAGTCATGTGGGAAGAGGGGTGCTGGGCATTTTAAAACTTGGTAGGCAATACTTGGGATTCCCTCGTGGCTCACTGGTAAAGAATTTACCTGCCAATACAGGAGACACAGGTTTGATCCCTGGGTCAGGAAGATCCCCTGGAGAAGGAAGTGGCAACCCTCTCCAATATTGTTGCCTGGGAAATCTCATGGACACAGGAGCCTGGTAAGCTAGTTCATTGGATCATAAGAGTTGGACATGACTTAGCAGCTAACAAGGCAATCCTTACGGTTGTTTTGAAGCCCCAGGAATGACTGACAGGCTACGCTGCCCTGACTTACTCCACATTCATCCAGCTTTATTCTCCTCCAGAATGCTCACTGACTACCCAACTGACAGTCTAACCTCAGCTACTCCTAGTGTAGGAGGTAACTGCTGGTGTACGTCATTTATTGCTAATGTGGGAATCACCAACTGCTGGCACTGCCTGCCAACGCAAGCGCTCCCTGCTAGTGCCAGTGCAGACCCCTACTGCTAGTGCAGGGGCTGTTAGCCACCACTCGCTAGGGTTCAGGTCGTGTCCACGGGCCTGTGTGTTCTTTGTGGTCTCCCTAAGACTAGAACAGGGTGGCACCGCTGGGATGCAGGCATATTTCAAAAGCTGGAAATCAGTCTGTTTGCCAATAGGTGTCAGTGAAGCTCATTTTTTTCCCTCTCAACTGGTGGAGGGTAGCAGAATGTCACCCCAAAACATCTCATTTGCTATAGATTATGTAACCAAGAAGATCCTATGGGGCTTTCTCCAGACAGAGCCTTCCCCCTCTGCTGTGGTTCCTCTTTAAAGTAGACAAATATCAGTATCTGATGCATAATCCCAGAATTGTTTTACAGAGGGAAGAAACTACTTGATGATCTGGACCCCTAGACCTACTGGAGCCTAAGGCTGGGTAATATTAGCCACTCTGCTATCTCACTATCAACCAGAGAACTGTGTGCACGAGATGATCGTATACAGAGATCCCCCCTCCCCGACCTGGCCTTTAAAAATGCCTTGCTGAAACCCTTCAGGGGGAGCTTGGGGTTTTAGAGACCCCTGCTCCCCTCGTATTTACAATAAATACTGCATACCCAGGGTTAGTGGACTGGCTTTACTGCTCGTTGGCAAGCCAACCCATATACATTTTCAACGGTATCTCTGTCCCCCCCTCCACAGGACAGCTTTGGAGGGGATGGAGATCTGCATATAACAAGCCATACTAACTAGCCTTAGCCACCATCAGTTTACTTGCACGCTTTGCCACCCTTGGAAGCCTAAGGCTACTCTCCCTGTCTTGTCACTTCTCCATAAACATTCATCTTTGTTGAAGTCGTATCTAAGCCAGAGATCTAAGCTGCTGTTCTAAGGCACTCATTTTCCTGGGGCTTCTTCTATGCATACCTGAGGCATACATTTCAATAAACTTTTGTTTTTCTGTTATTTTTTATTTAAAGGTCTCAGCCAAGAGCTCAAAAGGGTTGGGGGAAAATGATTTTTCCTCCCTGACACTTGTGTTCAGCTTTGTTCGAAAGCTGAACCCAGAAGTATCTTGGTGTCCTGGCAGCAGGTCTACGCTCATTCATTAAACCCACGAGGCTGTTCCACAGACCAGGTTTCCAAAAGCCACTGCTGAGGTCCCAAACCTTAAAATCCGAATCTTTCTCCAGGTGGAACCAAATAGTATGCTCAGATTTCCAGGAGGAAATGAAGCAGTGGGAAATCATATGGTGATAATTTTTAGCCAAAAAAAGAAAAAAATGGCCAGACCCCAGACTCAACTGGGAAAATACTTCCCCATGTTGTATGTAATTCGAAGGAACTGCTGTTAATGATACTCAAAAGTGGTGTATAATAGTGACAATAACAAAAAAGCCAAGAATGGGAGAATGAGTAAGTAAATAAGTAAATGAAAAAGTACTGGCTATTGAACACAGTGGAACGTAGGAAATGTTTATCAGGTTATCTGTAAAAAGGAAAAAATCCCCACAGTATCCGCAGGAAAGAAACACACGTGCTGAGTCAGAGAACATGGAGAGGTTATCTGGGAGTTGCTGTGCTGGGTGGGCAGCAGAACATCCTGCTTCTGCATCCCTCCCCGAGGGTGGGCCCTCTGGAGGATTTCCCCACTCTCCAACCTTAAGAACACCTGTGAGTTCATTTACTATGAGAATGGCCCTCACAATTAATCAAAATCGAGGGGTGCAGAGACACTGCATCACACCTTCTTGAGAAGGGTGAAGAAGTGTCAAAACTTAAAGCAAAAACAAATCCTGGATTCTGTAAGCCAGGGTTCTCTGTGGCCTCACCCCTGCCCCCAGGCAGGAGTGACACTCTGGGTTCCGAGTTCAGGGATAGCCCACGGGTCACTGAAGAGACACACTTGAGAGGGCAAGGCCAGCCTGCTCCTCTCAGTGCCACTCAGGAAGAAACTGTGGAGCTTCACACTCTCTTCCACGCACTCAAAACTCCCAGAACTGAACCTCTGCGCTGGGGACCAGGGAAGCACCTTTTCCCAGAAGCCCTGGGTGAGCCATGCTCAGGGGGATTTGAGGACATGCATGTGTCCTAGTCAAACAACCCCTTTATTCGGTGACTCACTTTCCACATCACCTGTCACCTGAAGACTCTGCTGCACCCCCAGTTAACTGGAGACAACCACAGACTTCCCCAGCAGTTTGGACCAGACCCCAAGTCAGGTTGGTGGGCTTTGAACCATCTCTTGGCCAAGCAGTCTCACAAGATAGTAGCCTTCTTAAGGGGTGGCCCAGGGTCTGGGGGGCTCACACTGCAGGCTGAGTAAATTCTGCAGGCTCTCGGCTCTTACTTCAGACTGAGGCTGGGCAGGGCAGGCTGCCAAGGCTCCTGGAACCTGAGCTACCAGGGCCCCAGGCTCAGGCTCCACAAAGGACTGTGGGTGTGATGCACTGGTGAATGGGGTCTCAGTACCTGACAGCCCTGCAGGGTCCAGGGAGAGGACAGCCCAGCCTGCACACACTCACCTATGGCTTCCTGGGAGCGGCAGTGACAGAGTTCAGTTTGTTCCTCGATCTGAGTGGTACTACGGGTGCTTTCCAGAGCTGAGAGGACAAGCACCCTCCCCTCGGGTTTTCCAAGCATCTTGCAGACTCAGAAGGCAGGACAAGGGCCTGTGAGAGGCCTGCTCACTGGGGAGCCAGCCCGTCCCCGGGCCCGCCTTTCAGCCTGCAGATGGTCATAGGGGTCGGGCTGCTGGACAGAGGAGAGAAGAGGGCCCGCAGGGTCCCTGAGAAGGGCGTCTCAGGAAACCTCTCAGTGCCACTCAGGAAGAAACTGTGGAGCTTCACACTCTCTTCCACGCACTCAAAACTCCCAGAACTGAACCTCTGCGCTGGGGACCAGGGAAGCACCTTTTCCCAGAAGCCCTGGGTGAGCCATGCTCAGGGGGATTTGAGGACATGCATGTGTCCTAGTCAAACAACCCCTTTATTCGGTGACTCACTTTCCACATCACCTGTCACCTGAAGACTCTGCTGCACCCCCAGTTAACTGGAGACAACCACAGACTTCCCCAGCAGTTTGGCCCAGACCCCAAGTCAGGTTGGTGGGCTTTGAACCATCTCTTGGCCAAGCAGTCTCACAAGATAGTAGCCTTCTTAAGGGGTGGCCCAGGGTCTGGGGGGCTCACACTGCAGGCTGAGTAAATTCTGCAGGCTCTCGGCTCTTACTTCAGACTGAGGCTGGGCAGGGCAGGCTGCCAAGGCTCCTGGAACCTGAGCTACCAGGGCCCCAGGCTCAGGGCTCCACAAAGGACTGTGGGTGTGATGCACTGGTGAATGGGGTCTCAGTACCTGACAGCCCTGCAGGGTCCAGGGAGAGGACAGCCCAGCCTGCACACACTCACCTATGGCTTCCTGGGAGCGGCAGTGACAGAGTTCAGTTTGTTCCTCGATCTGAGTGGTACTACGGGTGCTTTCCAGAGCTCAGAGGACAAGCACCCTCCCCTCGGGTTTTCCAAGCATCTTGCAGACTCAGAAGGCAGGACAAGGGCCTGTGAGAGGCCTGCTCACTGGGGAGCCAGCCCGTCCCCGGGCCCGCCTTTCAGCCTGCAGATGGTCATAGGGGTCGGGCTGCTGGACAGAGGAGAGAAGAGGGCCCGCAGGGTCCCTGAGAAGGGCGTCTCAGGAAAGGTATACAAGAGTGACCCATCATTGGCACTGTAGAAGGACAGATGTCCAGCCTCGTAGTCCAGAAAGATGCCCACACGCCGGGGTGGGTCTCGGAGAGGGGCAAAAGCTCGCTCGGAGGAGTTGTAGTAACTTCCCAGGAACACCAGGATCCAGAAGCCGTTGCCAGCAAACAGCTCGCCCTTCTCCTTGCGGTTGGCGTTCTCTCTGCAGACACCCAGGGCCCAGCTGGCCCGCTCCCCAACCTCCACCTCCCAGTAGTGGCGGCCCGAGGCCAGGGGCTCCCGGCCCAGCACACAAGGCCCAGGGTCAAACCGCTCGGGGCTGTCAGGCAAGGCCTGCCGCAGGTCCCCGCGCCGCACGCTCCTCCGGTCCTCGGACAGCACCAGCTCAGGGTTGGCTGTGTCAGGATCCAGGGTCATGTCTCCTGCAGACAGAGCAGGGGTCAACCCTCCCAGCTATCAGCTTCAGATCCCTACACCCTTGCAGTCACAGCTTGTGACTGACCACAAACCAACCACACCCCTTCTCCCACTCGAAAAGATTACACCACTGTGAGTTCTATCTTGGAACATTCTAGAAAGCAGTTCATGTTTCCTTGTGATTCACCCTCCTTTAGAGGACAGAAGGAAATTCTGAGTGCTTTCTGTCTGTGTGTTCCAGGGCAGCAGGCTCCCCCAGCCTGGGGTCCACACAGGTGCTCTGGTATTTCTGCTCTTCCTATATACATCAGTGGAAAGTCTGGACCTGACTTGCTATCTCATCTGCCCAAGGGCCTCGATCCCTCCTAGTTTCTCATCCATGAACTGGGAGCTTGTGTGCCGTTCTACCCCAGACCACCAGCAGAAGCTCAGGACTGGCACTGTCTCTGGTCTGGAGACAGCAGGTGGGACCCCCCCACCCCAGCCTGTGCACGGCACTCACCTCGGAACCTCCGCAAGGCCTCCACCAGCCCAGGGACCCTGCACACGGTCCTCATCTCCATAGGTACCACCTCGGGAGGCTGCAGCTTCACATCCTGGACTCTGGAGGGGCAGTGCAGATGTCACCCCTGCAGGTGACACCACCTGAACCCCACCCCCCCAGGAGAGGCCGAAGCGCCTACCTGCGCAGGGTGTCCCTGATGTCCTGTGGGAGAGACACACAGCGTCAGCACCTGTCTCCTAGTCTCGGGCCTGCCCTCACCCTGGCCTGGCCCGCACCAGAGTGCTCCCAAACCTCCTACATGGGCACACACTTATGTGGTGGGAAACCACCCTGGAGCTGTCCTCAATCAGCCATGAGGTCACTGCAGAGCAGCTCTGGGCGTGTCCAGCCCTGCAGACCCGGCTGCATTCCCTTCACATGCCTGGAGGGCACAGAGGATCTGGCTGCCAGACCCCTCACCCACAGAGCCCTAGGCACCCCTGGGTGCCAGGAGAGGTGGGGTGGGGGGGTCCCACCCTCCAAGGGTTGAAGGCTGTCTCCACCTTAGCCCGGAGCCATGCCTCTATCAGCCGAGCACTTCCCGCGCCCCAGGAGCTAGGCAGCTGGTGGTCTTGTGTCTGTGGTCTCATCTGCCCCGTCCTACAGGCGCTCCCGCCTGGCCTGCACCAGCTGCCATCCCTCAGTCCCCACTCACAGCTGACCTTCCTGGAAAGGGCTCTCTGCCTGGATGCTCCTCTCTCTTGTGATGATATGTGAGAACAGTTTACTCAAGTGTCATAAAACGATTTTCCCCCCAATCCAAGGCACTCCCTGCAGCAGGTCTCCTGACCAACACTGTGGGCCAAGGGTCAGCCCGCCTGACCTACTCCACATGCCTCAGTAAACACAGTGCTACCCGGGGCTGCCCTTCCCCCAGCACAGGCAAAGGGAAGCTCTGGGGTTGGGCCGGGGGGAGAATGGGGGGCATCTTTTCTGCAGCCAGCCAGGTGAACAGGGAACCGAGAGGACGACAAAGACCAGGAGATATGAGCACTTGGGAAGGTAGGGGAGCAGTGGTGAGCAGTGGGGGGCAGATGGGGTAGTAAGGAACAGGCAGCAGGGGCAAAGGGCAGGAAATGCAGCCAAGCCAGCTGAGGCCAATCCCTCACTGGGATCTCAACTGAGACCCCAGATTGCATTTCATATAAATCTGCGGTTCTCATCTTACTTCCTGGACCAATCTGTCCTCCCTCTAGACTCTGCTTCCTGCAGCTTTTCCAGCACCACTCACACACCTTTGAGGGCTGCTTCCTACATCCCCAGCTGCCTGCCCAGCACCACTTCACTGACCTCTGCTGACTTTCCTCAAACCCTGCCACACACTTGCCCAGGATTATTCCTACTTCCCAAGCTAAAAAATCACTTGTTGGCTCAGCACAGGCCAAAGGAATGTTTTAGCCCCAGGAGGGCAGCCTGAGCTGGTCCTCAAAGGTTCACTCAGCTCTGAAGCTCCAAGGAGGGCCACCTCCTGCAGGAAGGCCCTTGGACTGCACATGCAGTGTCCTCACTCCCAACTGCTGGCGCCAGGAGTCCAGCAGACTCTCAGGGGCAGCACTGGGCCCATGCAGGAATCACTATGGGAGACCTGCTGGCTTCTCCTCTCAGCCCAGTGGGCCCAAACCTTCAGACAGCTGGGTGGTGGGGACGCGGTGGCTCTGGATTCTGGAATGCCACCCACCCTGTGGCCTGGCCAGTCTCCAGGAGGCCTCCCAGGACAGGCACGATAGCAGTTCACACAGCTCAGCAGTGCGGTCTGCTCTGCATGTTTCACCGGAAGGTGACTAGCTATTGACCTGGGAGGTCCAGGCAAGCATCAGGGTACTTGGTTTCCTCTGCACAATGCTTCCCCCACTCTGCTGCTCTCCTTTTCCATGCCTGGCCTGTGAGGCCCCACACGCCCACCCCCAGAAGGGGTGCCGGCTCACCTGCAGCAGCCCCAGGGCAGGCAGCTGGCAGCGGCCCTCCAGCTCGGCGATCAGCTCGGCCAGCCGGGCACTCTGCTGTCCAAGGCGGGCCGCGCTCTCCCTCAAGGGGGGCAGCACCTCCAGCTCCTCCTCTTCCAGCCTCTGCAGCAGCAGCTGCTCCTCCTCCACGAGCAGACGGCGCAGCCTCTCAAACTCAGTCAGTACATTCTGCCGCTGGGTCTCCACCATCTTCTGTGGGGGCCAGGGAGGATGGCTGAGGGCCTGGGACCTGGAACCTCACTAATCCATCTGGGATCCCCCACCTACTCCTTCCTGACCCCAAAGCACTGCACCACCAGGGGCACCCAAAGATCCAGGGGAACTTAGTACCCCCCAAACCCCAACCATACCACCCAATGCATTCCCAATTTCCATTTCCCCAACCCTCAAAGCCACGATCTGGGATGGCCCCCACAGCCATCCCTCCTCACGCCTCCCTACCTGGAACACCCCACACCTGGCCTTCCCTGACACCCATTCCCAAGTGGCAAACCCATGCTGAGTTGGGTTATACACGGGGTCTAGAGCAAGAGTGCTGCCTGAGGAGCAGCGTGAGGCTCAATGAAAACAGCAGAGTCCTCTGGTAGGGCCCTCATGCCCCCCACCCCTGCCCACACTGGGCGCCTGGCCACCTGCCTGCCACAGGGAGCAGGTCTCCTCCGCTTGGGCCTGGAACAGCAGCGCATCCTCCATTTGCTTCCGCAGATGCTCCAGGGATTTCTCCAGCTTGCTCTGCAGGGAGGTGAGGCCAGAGTGACTCCAGCCAGGCCAGGGCCCCAGGCTGGCTCTCGTACATGCTCCCACCTGCTCCGCTCCAGCTAAGCCTGAACTCAGCCGGCAGGGACCAGTAGTGGCAAAGTGGCTGAGTCCCGAATTTGCCAGAAGATGCCCTCTTAACTGCTGTGGCCCTTCCAGCACTGTCCTCACAAGCGCGGCTCTCCTGCTACTGCCCTTTGGCCGAATCTCCTTTCTTCATGGTTCCCAAGCCTCCCTCAGCTCAGGGCAACCTGCGCACAACCGTTGTCACTGCGTCACCACCTTTCTTCCAGACTCCATCACTTCTCTCTGCCTGGACTGGGCTTGCTGGATTTCAGCTGACTAGAACATGGTGGGACGGGCTACATTTGTGTCCAGCTCCTTGGTCCTGATTTCAGGCCTACGCCTGGCACTGCCTTCAACCTGTTTATGACACATTTGGCACCTGGTAGCGCCAGAAGGCTTAGAGGCCTATCACAAGAGTGACCTCAGCGGCGCTCGTGGGGTTTCTACTGTTCTATCCATGTTCTAGACACACCAAGGCCTCGAGAGGCTGTGCTTTGCAGTCAGCGCTTCCGGCTGTGCAAATACCGGCCAGAGCCCTCTGCGGGGCACCTTCCCCAGCACTAAAAGCAAGCACTGGAACAGGGAAGGGGATTGGGTCATGACATCCCAGAATATGACACTATGGTGTCTACAGTATTTAGAGCCGAGATGATGGAGAAACAGCAGAGCTCTCTGCTCTCCTCCTTTCGGCATTTTCCAAGAGAAAGGTGCGTAGCCTTTACCAGGAAGGGGAGGGCACTCATCACCCAGAGGCAAGCTGTGGACACTGAGAGGAGTCTACCTTTCTACCTGTTCCATCTCTCCCATCACTCTAATTTGCAAGCCTGAGTTACAGAACGCGATATGCTAGAGGAAAAGGCTTTTCCTCCCCGGGGACAGGGAGAGTTAAGTGCTGCCACGGGAGACTTTATCAGGTCAGCTGGAAGAGGCCTCGAGAACTACCGGTCATCCGCTGCTCTGCCAGTCACTGTCCACACCCTGACCAGGATCCTCGTGACAGGACTGGAAATCTGCGAGACTGATGTAAGAAGTGGGTGTTCAAGTGTGCATATCAGGCCTCAAAGTGAGGGGAAAAACCATAAGAACGTGTTAGGACCAGTCCGGTGATGTGGGTTCAGTATAGGTTTATTCTGTTGCCCCGGAGGCTTATTCTATGATAGTGACAGTATAGTAATCCTAACACTGACTACACTGTGTACTTGAGGCACCTCAGCAGCAGACAGTACTGGCCACAAAGAGAAGAGAAAATCATAGTCAAAAAGTTTGAAAGGTATCACCCACAGACTTTATACTTTGGGTTTCAGAAGCAAACCCGCCCACAGACCAGGGAGGTAGCAGGCAGCTGGCCAGGTAAGTGTCCGTCCTGAGGCTCTTAGCAGAGGAGAGTGCTGATGTTAAGTCTGGATTTTAAGAAACACATTTCCATAACAGTGAAATAAGGCTTCTCTGCCTGGGCTCACAGCAGGGCTGAGCCCTGCCTTGTAAGCTGGCAGAGTATCCAAATGGCAAACACTGGTGGGCTCTGGTTCCCAGACAAGGGCTCCATCCTAAGTTGACCCCAGCCTGGGGCTCTCCTGCAGTTTCCTAGCTCCCTTCCCATCTGGCCTAATCAGAACGTCAGCACTGGCGAGGGCCCCACAACCCCACTCTGCCCACTAACCTCTGAGAACTCAAGAGTCCACATCCATGCACCATCTGGGACCAACCACCTCTCAGGTTCCCTTCCCACTTTTCTCCTACTCTTGGCTCCGTCTCTGCCAATGGTCAGCCCTCCCACCGCCTCTTTGGGACCTAGACTTCAGAAAGCTCGTCCCCTCCCCGCCCTCTCCCCCCACGCCCGGGTTCCTAGGCCACCTGGGGGTTGGTGCCCCAACCCCCTAGAATGCTGGTTTGGTACAGGCTGCACCCCGCTTACACACCCTGGAGACCTGGGGCAGGGTGGAACCTGAGCCCGCGACATCGGACAGGATGCGCCCCATCCAGGCCCGGGCCCCCGACCCGCGCCGCGGCTACCCCTTGCCAAGCCGCGCTCTACCGGGGACCTGCCCACACCTTAAGGTCTTCGGCCGCGTCCTGCAGCGGGCGCACACGGTGCGCCCAGTGCTCCCCTGAACGCTCGCAGGCCGCGCACAGAAGGCGCAGCTCGTCGCCGCAGAAGGCGGCCAGCGGCTCGCGGTGCGCTGCGCACACTCCCTGCGGAACAGGAGACGGTGGGTGCAGGCGCCGCGCCATCTCGGCCATCTTGGCGAGCGGCCGGTTGGGTCGCAGGTTCCTCTGCGGGAACAGCTCGCGGCACTCGGGGCAGGCGTACGGGCCCTCGGGCTGGCCCCAGCAGCGCCGGATGCACTCGCGGCAGAAGTTGTGGCCGCAGTCGGTCATCACTGGATCCGTGAAGTAGTCGAGGCAGATGGCGCAGGTGGCCTCCTCTTGGAGGTTGGTCGACAGGTCAGGTGCGGCCATGGCCCCGATGGAACGGACGAGGGCCGCGTTCTCCGCCGGGTCGGGCGGCAGCTGCCGGGACTCTGGGGAGGGGTTGGGGACGCGCGGTGCAGGGCACAGGGGGGTCGGGGAGCTTCGGGCCTCTCATCTGCGGGAACAGCTCGCGGCACTCGGGGCAGGCGTACGGGCCCTCGGGCTGGCCCCAGCAGCGCCGGATGCACTCGCGGCAGAAGTTGTGGCCGCAGTCGGTCATCACTGGATCCGTGAAGTAGTCGAGGCAGATGGCGCAGGTGGCCTCCTCTTGG
Organism: Madoqua kirkii; assembly: GCA_006408675.1. Lineage (NCBI taxonomy): Eukaryota > Metazoa > Chordata > Mammalia > Artiodactyla > Bovidae > Madoqua > Madoqua kirkii. The sequence continues at coordinate 26,042 of SJYC01116079.1, forward strand.
AGGTTGGTCGACAGGTCAGGTGCGGCCATGGCCCCGATGGAACGGACGAGGGCCGCGTTCTCCGCCGGGTCGGGCGGCAGCTGCCGGGACTCTGGGGAGGGGTTGGGGACGCGCGGTGCAGGGCACCAGGGGGGTCGGGGAGCTTCGGGCCTCTCGATTCCGAGGATGCGGAGTGTGGGGCTCCGGGACTGCGGCGACTCCAGGAAGGTAGGGCCTAGGGATCCCGTTTGCAGGCAGGAAGGAACACTCAGCAGCAGCGGAAGCAGGAAGCAGCTTTTTTCCCTTCTGGAACCACCCACTGTATCTCCGGATTGGCCGTGGTCCGTCACGCGGCCTCTAGCTGCTCACCCACTGAGCTTGCGTCGCCGCCGCCAGTTCGTGGTTGTCTCTAGGTTGCTGCTGTTTTGCAGCACCTGCTGTCTCCCTCGGACCTCGGGGAACGTGAGGTTTAGGGGCCGGGGCTGCTCCGCATGGGCGCTGGGCTCTCCGCAATGCGCAGAGGCGACGAGAACAAGGGGAAGCCGAGGTTGTGCCAGGGAGCCTCAAGTTGTTCCCCGTGCGCTCCTGGGTCCTCGCAAGTCCCGGGGCTGGGAACGATCAGGGGCTCGGACCACTGGGACTACTGGCCTTGTTGGGGGTCAGATAACATTGGCCAGAATTCTGGCGTTCTGGCCACTGTTCCCCAGTTGTTAATGCGTCTGCAATTATGGGGGTCGGATGGGCAGTGGCGAGTGAGTTAAAGGAAGGGACCATGTGATCCTACCCTGAATTTTGCCCTTACAGCAAAGGTAGGCAGCTCTGAGGCTTGTAGGAATTCATCTTGAAAAGTCCCTTCACTTTTCCGTTTTCCCCTCTGTGAAGGACCCAGATATGGAATTTGCTGAGGACAAAGAAGGTAGACACGTGAGGCCTTGGCTCTACATATAAAAATCTGAATCACTGAGCCACCAGTGAACTGCAGTATCTCTAAGTCGAGGGTAGGGGACATGGCTAAAGAAACCACCACACTGTGCCTTGTGCATAAACGTGTATGTATTTAGAAACTGATCCACTAGGAAAGTTTTCTGTATGAAGCATCTGTAAACTTTGACTCTTAATGTTTAACTGCTTTAATCATGATTATATTTCCACTTTGTAAAACCAGCCTGCACAGCTGATGGCTTGCAAATGCCTCATTTGCGATAAGCTGGGCAAGTGGGCCTTGCTGAGTGGGACCACCTCACCTTCTGGAGAAAAAGGGTTGCCCAGGCTCCACCAGCCTGCGCCCCTATCCCTTCACCCACAGAGTCACTGTAGAGATGACCATCTGGCCTGATTTGGGGGTCCCGAGGCAGAAGAAGGGTTGCAGGGGCCCAGGGAAGGCAGGCTGAGAGTAGGTATGCAGGTGAGACCCATCGTTCACATTGTAGAAGGACAGCTCTCCAGCTTCAAAATCCAGGAAGATGCCCACGTGGCTCGGAGGCTCGGCCAGTGTGGCGGGAGTTGGGGGAAACGCGGCAGGTGCGTACCTGTTTCCCTTGCATAGTTGCACCACCCAGAACCCATTTTCTGGGCACTTGGGGACCCTGTTCCTCCGGCTCACATTGTCCCTGCACACGCCCAGGGCCCACAGTGCATCACCGGTGAGGTTCATGCCCACCTCCCAGTAGTGCCTCCCTGAGGAGAAGGTCTCTTGGCCAACCGCACAGGGATAGGCAAGGAACCTGTCCTTGCCACGGTGTGTGCCATCCATCGGGGTGCTCAGGTAGCGCCTCTGGCGGCTCTCATACAAAAGGAGGTAGGGGTATGCCGTGGAGGGGTCGGGCACCACATCCTCTGGAGACAGGCCCGGGGTGGAGGGGAGAGGGGGACCTTTTAGGGTTAGTGTGGGGAGGGCAAGGCCCTAGCAGGGACCGTTCATCCTAACCCCCACCCAGGCCTCCCTTTGTCTGAGTTCAGCCATGAATCTGGAGTTAAATGCATGATCCTGTATCCCAACTGTGGATATTGGCAGTGCCAAGGAGATGGGGCTGGGGTACCATTGGGGGAACCCCTCTTCTGTTGATGGCTCTTGCTTTGAGTGGCTGAGAGCAGGGTGGGGCATTGCCAAGAGCCCCTGGGCCCCCACTTACCTTGGAAACTCTTGAGGACCTCTATCTGCCCTGGGACCCTACAGATGGTCTTCAGCGTGATGGAGGTAGCCTCTGGGTACTGCACACTCAGGCTGTTCTTCCTCCAGTGGATACAGGCCACACTTAGAGTCCTCCCTGCACCCATCTCACCCCCACCGCAGGTGGTACGTACCTGCTGAGGTGGTCTTTCATATCCTTCAAAAGACATGGAAGAAAGCAGAGAGACTGGCAGGATCTGTGGTGTTCCCAAGCAACCCATGCTGACATTTGGCCAGAAGGGCTTTATGTGTTGCCACGGCCCCATTTCCAGTTTCTAGAGAGTAAGCCTGTCTTGGCTATGCACAGTATCATTTACCTGACTTGCCCGGGCCTCCCCTTCCCCATCACAATGAATGAGGACCCAGGGAAGCTGTGCAGCTCATGACACACCATGAAGGCCTCTGTGGGCCTCAGGCCTTGAGTGGGTCAGGAGTCAGTTTAGTGGGTTGCAAACAGATTACATTTTGATATAAGGCAAAGTATTCTCCCAAAGGGAGAGAGAGAGTGTATAATCTGTTGTCAACACCAGGACACTTACTGGCAACAAAACCCACAGGATGCTGGGATAACAGGCATAAAACTGACTGACCCAGGCATACTGGGAGACCTAGATACCCTGTGTGTGGCATTTGCTTCAGTTGTATACACACATTCTTATGAATATGTGTATAATGAGTCACAATGTGAAATGTGCATTTTTGCTATGGAGCCCCTTGCTCAGCACACTTGAGCCAGTTACCCACTTTTCAGCCAATATAAGCTGCCCCTTCCTGGGCCTCAGTGTGCAGGCCCATCCCGGCTAGGCCAGCTGCACCGTCTCCCCACGTCCACAGCTGGCTGGTGCGATCGTGTGACTTGCTCTCGCCTGTGAAGTCATCAGTGCCTCTCTGGGGCCAATATGCCCGTGCCCTGCATCGTTGTGTGGATAACAGCTGCCCCAAAGCCACATCCCTGGGCTACAAAGGGGATGGACACAGCCCAGTAGGACTGAAGCCTGTTGTGGGCTGAATCGGCTCCCTCCCCACATTCATCTATTTTGGAGCTCAAACCCAGCAGCACCTCAGTATGAGTGTTATCTGGAGAAGGTCTTAAAGATGTGATTACATAAAATCAGATCATTAGGATGGGCTTAATCCAATCTGATGATGTCTTTATAAGAGGAGGCTATCAGTGTGTAGACTATATACAGAGGAATGACTATGTGAGGACACAGGGAGAATATGGCTTATTAAGCCAAGGAGAGGTCTCAGGAGAAACCAGCTGTGCCCACAACTTGAGCTTAGACTTCCAGCCTTCAGGAGTGTGAGAAAGAAATGTGTGTTGTTCAAACCACCTGGCCTGTGGTATTTGTTACGCAGCCTGAGCTGATTGAGACAGAGCCTTCCCCGTTGGCCTGAATCTGTTGCCACAGGTCAGCCCACCCTGACTGTACCTGAGCCAGAACTCAAGCCCCTATCCACCCCACCCCCCCACCCCCACAT
>SJYC01116080.1:20-38014 GCA_006408675.1 Madoqua kirkii
CAGGTACACAGGTGTGCTGCCTCACCTGCAGCATCTGGAGAGGCGTGCGCTCATTTCTGTCCTCCAGCTGCAGGAGCAGCCTCTCTAAGGAGTGACTCTGCTGCTGCAGTGAGGCTGTGCTCTTCTGCAGCTTTGCCCCTGTCTCCTCCTCCTCCTTTTTCAGGGCCTGGAGCAGGCGCTGCTTCTCCTCCATCAGGAAGAGGCCCATCTTCTCAAACTCCAGCATGATGCGCTCCCTCCGCTCCTTCACCTTCTCCTGTGTGGGGGTGGGTGGGCTCCTGGAGGTGAGCCCCACCCAGGGACCCTCCACCCCCAGTGCCTGCTTTCACACCAGCTTGGAAGGCCTGCTCTGGCAGCAATGGCTTATCTCCCCGGATCCCAGTGACCCACAGAAAACCAGCCAGGCACGCAGGGCTGGGAGCCAGGGACCACACAGAGACCCCCCTGAATGTCACCGGGGCATGATTTTACTCTAAGCCCCAAACGGCAACGTTCCAGTGCCTGTGCGCTCTTGCTCGCTGCATCTTTCAAACGGCCAGCCTGTGCTGAGGGCACTGTTCTCAGTCCTGATTTGGCAGGAATTCTGTGAAAATCATTGCCTTTCTGGGGTCCTGTGTTCTCATTTACACAGGACAGTGATTTCCCCCTCAAGGAGCTTCACAGGTCGGGAGGCCTGTGGGGGCCCAGCTGGGCCTTCCCCGCCCTGCCTGGCTGCCATGTGTGCTGGCCCTGGCACCTACCTGCCACTCGGCCAAGGTCTGTTCCTCCTTGGCTTGCAGCTCTTCCGTCTTCATCATCTCCTCTCGAAGGTGCTCCATGTCCTCCTCCATCTTCAACTGTAGTGCACCCAAACAATGGGATGTGGGGGTCAGTGGGCCCCCTGCATGCCACACATCCAGACAGTGCCCTCTGAAGCTGCATCCACCCTGAACCATCCTAATGGGGCGCAAGGGATGGAAATATGCCACCCCAAAATCTGTCCCTTTGGTAGAAGGATTATTTGAGCTGGAGGCAATTAAGAATCAGATGTAGAAAGATGCCTTCCAGGGACTCCCATTGTCTGACCAGAAGCATCTCACTGGGGATAGTTTGTGCCCACGAAGAAGATGGCAAGTTGGTGTCAAGATGAACCTACACAAAAAACCCCTATCTTCCTTACTTTCTCTGTCTCTCTCTCTCTATATATATATATTTCTGCTATCACCTGAATGTTTGTGTCCCTCCAACATCCAAATCCATGTACGGAAGCCCTAACTCCTGATGTGATGGCAGAGGTGGGGCCTTTGGGAGGCGACGAGGCCATGGCAGTAGGACCCACATGAATGGGATTAGTGCCATGATAAAAGAGACCCGAGAGAGGATGGCGAGACGCTGGCAGTGTGTGCACCAGAAAGGGACTCTCACCTGACTGTGCTCATCTCCGACGTCAGCCTCCAACTGTGAGCAATTGCTGCTATAACCACCCAGTCTGTGGAATTCTGTTACTGAGACACTTTCCTGCAGTCTGCCACCCTTGGAAGCCTGCAGCTTTTACCTTTGTCCTGTTGCTTTTCTCCAAATGTACTGTTCTTTGTTAAGATGCTATATAAACCCAAGTTCTAATTGACTTTTTTTTTTTTTAAACTTGCGGCAGTTTCTTCCAAGTGACTGGCATAGCAGGCATATGTTAGTAAACGGTTTGCCTTTCTCTTCAGTTTGCCTTTGCTCAGTGTAATTCATGGGCCCCCAGCCACAGAGCCTCGGGTGGATGGAGGAAAAAGGCTCCTCTCCCCCTGCCTGTCAGGGGGTTGCCTGGTTTGCCCACCCAGATGGCTGCACAAGGACCAGGGAATGTGGGTGGGGCTGGGTGGAGACTTGGCCAGTCTGGACTCCTGCATAATCATAGAGGTGACCCGAGATGGCATGGCCCCCAACCTGCTTTGTTGTGGAGTAAGGGAGAAGGAAATGGCAGCCCATTCCAGTGTTCTTGCCTGGAGAATCCCAGGGACGGGGGAGCCGGGTGGGCCGCTGTCTTTGGGGTCACACAGAGTCAGACACGACTGAAGTGACTTAGCAGCAAGGGAACACTTTCACTGTGTGGTCCTGCATATGGGGCTGTTTGTTACAGCAGCTGTTCTCTGCTAATCCTTCCTTGACATATACACATACCTGGACACCCTTGTCCCCTGTCCTGGCCCCCAGCCAGGACCTACCTTGTACACTTGCACGGCCTCCTCGATAGGGACCACCCTGTGGGGCCGGTGCTCCTGGGACTCCCTGCAGATGACGCAGATGGGCCTCTGGTCATCCTCACAGAAGAGTTTGAGCAGCTCTTGGTGCACCGGGCACAGGTCCCTGCTCTGCGGGCTGGGGTGCTGGCGCACCATCTCGGCCACCTTGGTCAGCAGACGATTGGGCCGCAGGTTCCTCTGGGGGGACAGCTCGCGGCACTCAGGGCAGGGAAAGGAGCCCTTCCGCTTTCTCCTCTTTTTCTGGCCTTTGGCCTTCTCCCAGGTCAGCTGGATGCACTCTCGGCAGAAATTGTGACCGCAGGTGGTCATCACGGGGTCTGTGAAGTAGTCGAGACAGATGGAGCATGTGGCCTCCTCCTGCAGCTTTCTGGCAAGTTCCACAGCATCCATGGCGCCTGGGGAAGGAACAGAGTGTCCTGCCACAGGAGCCCTGAGCTCTTCAATAGCACTCTGTTGGCCTCCTTTTGAAGATGGGAGTCTGAACCTGGGGTTTTAGGGTACCCTGACTCACCTTCAATAAGGGGCACAAATGTCTCTCTGGAAGCTGACAAAGACCCTCTCCTTCAGCAGACCCCAGCCAGCTTCCCCTGAGCTGTAGGCTTGTCTTTGGCTGGCCCCGCCCAGTTGTATAGTACTCCGGCTGTGATCCGTGATCTAGTTCCTCATCCCCCACCTATAATGAATTGATGTCCTCGACCCTCCTTGAGCAAGAATCCTCTTAGGCCTGTTAGCAATAAGACCCCCTGCTCATGGCACCTCTGGGTGATTTTCCATCACTGACCACCATCCCTCTGCTCCTTGGCTACAGATCTGCAGCTGTCTCAGCTGCATTCAGAGATGACACTGCAACAATCTTGAATAGTCTTGCTCACTGTTTTAACAAGCACATAGGTTTCTCTTTAACAGAACTCCGCAGAACAAAGGAAAAAGGGAGTTTAAGAGGAAACATCTCTCTCATTAGAGAGGAGGGTTGACAAAGTTTCTCTCTTTAACCAACACTTGCTCAGGCTCCAGAATTTTCCAACCAAGCCTTGGACTTACATGTTTGTCTCTACACTGTTCAAGTTTAGCAGAAATCCTGCTAGGTGGGTTTAACCAGAACCCCGCTCCCCACCATTCCCTGCTACCAAGATGTTTCCTCCTAGTAACTTCTTGTAATTGACCCTACTCTACTCCTTAAAAGTCCCCACTGGCCCATGTTGTATTCAGAACTGAACTTCACAGTTCTATATAAAAGGTCTAGTTCTATATAGAACCCCAGTTTCTACAGAACCCCAGTTTCAATGAAACCCCAGTTTCTATGCTAATGTTTCTTCCTATTTCAATAGTCCCAAATAAAACCTGTTTTTATCCCTGTACCATCCAGCTCTGATTTTCCTTGAAAAGGTGAAGTGCAGAAAAGATAAAGGAGGGCCATTACACACACACATGCTCACACACATGCACAGGAACACACATGTACATGTGCAGGCATGTTTAGACACTGGCACACACAAAGGCACATGCAGAGGCACCTAGACACGTGCACCAACATCTGAACACAAACACACATGTGCACACACACACACACACACACTCTGGGGTTGGAATACCCATGACTTGATGCAGTGCAGATCCAGTCCTCCTGGACGTACTTCACAGGGTGGTGGTTAAGGCTGAGTTAGACTGGATTTAAACATCCTTTCTTTACAATATTGTAGAATAAAAATTTAAAAAACTATAAATTTAAGCAAAAAAATAAATAAACATCATTTCCGAATTATTAATGCAAGCACTGTCCAGGTTCCCTTCTATGCAGTCTGAAACTGTGGTGGCTGGATTCTGCAGATTCCTGAATCCCTGACATAGGTCCACTTTGTCTCTGGGAAGAGCCTTTGGCGTGAGTCTCTCCCTCCGCTCTCAGCTGCCCTTCGTCCCGGCTGCTGCCCACCCAGCAGATGCCAGGCGAGAGTGGGGCAGTCTGGGCGCTGGGCTCTGGCTCAAGTTCTGGGGAAAGCCGTCCAAGGGCTCTGGGCCAGTGATGGCGGACGGGCCTTCCTTGACCTGGAATGTTACTCTGTAAATGCAGGGCTAAAACAGCGGGCTCCTCTTTCCAGTTTACAACCACCTTCAAAGCTGGGACAGCCACTCCACTAGGGAAGAGGGTGCACGGGGACCCAGCCTGAGCCTCAGCACTCACAAGGCGACCACCCGCTGGCTCCCTCAAGGGGATGATGCTTACACGGTAAAGCGGTGCGCCTCCAAACGCGGCCCAGGAAAGCCTGCTTTGCGGCGATGGAAACCACCCGGACGGGATCCGAGGGCGCCGGGCTTAGGGCTTTGTGGCGTCAGCAGGAGCCCGAGGTCGAGGGGCGGGGCCGTAATCAGGTGGGGGACGGGGAGGTTTCGTTGGCGAGGGATGGCGGCAGGATTCTTCCGCTGGGTAAAGAGCTGGCCGGAGCTGAGCGGCGGGGGAAGGAGCGGGGACAGGGCAGGGGTTAGGTAGTCAGGCGGGAAGGGGGAGGGGTAGACGGTGGTGGGAGCCTTGTCTGCAGAGGGAAAGACATGTGGGGCGGCGGGGAGTGGATCCCATGGGAGGGGCGTGAAGACGGAAGGGGCAGCGGGGGCCAGGCACACCTTTGGCGGAGCTGGTCGACCGGAGGCTCCAGGTCTCCCGGGGCTCCGTACCCCGCCTGGCTAGCTGAACCGTGAGTGTTTCTGCTAACATCTCCAGGACAGAGTCTGGTGGTTCAAGGCTCAGGGCAGCGAGTCGGGTTGGGGGCCAGAAAGCTAGCTGAATGAGTGTGTTAGTCGCTCAGCCTTGTCTGACTCTTTGCGACCACAGCGACTGTAGCCCCAGCAGGCTCTCCGTTGCTAATTAGAATCCCCCGGAAGTCCCTGCGCCTGCTCTGCAGGGTAAGGTGAGTCTGGGCTGCCAGTTTCTTTCAATTTAGAAAATAGAATCACAGGATTTTAAAAACATTTCTTTCTCTTTTCTTGTTAACTGTAACTTTTTTTTTTTTCTGGCTAAATAAGCCTGTGGCCCATCTCATATATCAAGAACGATTCAAAGACCTAGGAACGTTTCTGAAATGTTATCATTTCCCAGAGTCCTGGGAGGATATGGGCCTACCTTGTCATCTAACTTCAAATCATTTTTTTAATCATAATTGCAAGAGAAAATTAGCAACATTATCATGAAGACGTGAAAGCAATAGGTTGTATTCACTTAGCCATAGGAGAACAAGAGGTTCCCTTCCATCTCTGCACCCCCTATAGTTATTGCTTGGGATCAGCATCACGTTCTTGTTCTAATTCAATAACAAAAAAAAAAATTTTTTTTTTCTTTTTTCTTTCTCTTTCTCTTCTCTGTGAGTGGTTTTCTGGGTTGGGAGCAGATTTTGTTGTACGTTTCCCCATTAATGTGCAGAAAGTTGGGAACTAACAGTGATCAGATTTGGGCTCACATGTCTTTACCAAGAATATTGTGCAGTGTAGGTGTGTTTGCAGGTGCTACAGAGCCAAAGTTTTTTTTAAAGAACTAGCAAGGCTGGTAAACCTGCAACAGAGCTGGAGACCCTTGGGTCACTGTTGAGAATTTGAGACAGGGAGAGTGTGAACCATGACCCAGTATCCTCTATGCAGCTTGCTGGAAGCCTGGGGGCAGGTTGTTGGTCCTTTATGAGCTTCTACCATTGGCTGCAGCACCATGCCACCTGCTCAGAAGGACACATGGACTCAAACAATCCAGGTAACAACACAGAGCATGCCTCCTTCAAGAAGCAGGTTCTGCCCCACAAGACTCCTTATTCTCTTTCCTGTGTGGATGTAAATGGAAACAGCCCGTGAGAACAAGCAGAGGGCATTTACTCATAGCTCTCTGCAACAAGGGAGATGACCACCATCCCTTGGCAGCAATTCAGTCAGTGGTGAGGGGTGCTTCCTCTTGGGAAAAGAGAAGGTTTTTTAGATGTGCCCTGATGGAGGCTGTGGGTCTGGGAAACTGGAGCAACTGACTAGAGGTGAAGTGTCCTGGATTGTTGCTAGAGAAAACAGCCCAACGTTCTGCAAGTCTGACTGACAGCAGGTTGGCTTTCTGGGCCGATTAATGTAGAGGGTATGTTGGCTTCCTGGACAGTTTTACTATGGACTGAATGTGTGCCCCTAAAATTCATATGTTGAAATGTAGCCCCTGGGAGGTGGGGCCTTTGGGAGGTTGATTAGGTCAGGAAGGTGGAGCCCTCATGAATGGGATTAGTGCTCTTAGAAAAGAGACTCCTTTCTCCCAGAGAGCTCCTTTATCCTTTCTATCAGGTAAGGACATAGCAAGAAGATGGATGTCTGTAACCCAGGAAGCGGGCCCTCCCCAGACACCAAATCAGTTGGTACCTTGCTTTTGGACTTCCATCCTCCAGAACTGTGAGAAATAAAATTTGTGGTTCATGAGTGGCCGTGTCGTGATATTTTGTTATAGCAGTCAGAGCAGATTAAGACAAGACTGCTGCGCACTGTGGGTCAGAGTTTTCTTTTTATATATGGTCCGGCTACTGTTGGGATGTTCAGTCTCCCACTGGAATGAAGCTGCAGTTAGATCAGGACCTGTCTGACCCTGGGAGGACTGTTCTTCTCACCTGATGGTTTCTAGAGGAATACTTCGAGACTACATGTGGGGCAGTGGTTTCCTGCCCATCCTGAAGCTGTGCTGGCTGGTCCCGTCACCCTGCCTGTTTGGAGAGCTCCACTTAGCTACAGAGAATCAGCTCAGGCTGCAGTACCTGGAGACAGTAGAGGAAGGCTGTGGATCCGAGAGAAAGCAGGATAGGAAACATAAAAGTGTAATCTAAAACTAAGGAGTACGTGTATTGGGGAACCATGGACTGAAACCGCCTGCTGTGACCAGGCAGCATGTAACTGCTTGCATGAGTTAATCACACAACAGGAGGTCCCAAGAAGGAACACAGAGCTAAGAAGCTACTGCAAAAAGGAGGGAGTACACCAGCCCATAACATGTCCTGCCAACCCTCCAGAAACCTTCATGCTGAAATCCATCGTGGCTGAGACGCTTACACGCCCAAGGACTCTGAGTCAGACCAAACAGGGGCAACAAGCAAGAAGATTGGCCGGAGAAAACCCAGAAAGCTCACCCCATGGCCAGAAATCCTGAGGCTGTGAGCCCCTTGGCAGGGCAGTTCTTCTGGTTCTCTTACCTCACCATTGTCTCCCTGGGTGCCCCCCTCCAATGAAGTCTTTTATTTTGCCAGCACATGTGTCTCCTTGGACAATTTGTTTCTGACTGTTAGACAAGAGACCGTTTTAGGCCTTGGAAGGATTTCCTCTTGCAACATTTGTGTGCCTGAGTCTGTGGCCTTCAGAGCCTCACTTCATGCCTGATGACACGGATTTACAGCTTCATTTCTGATTCTTTTTTCTACTCAGTTACTTTTGTAAAGTTTGAATCATTTCGGTTAGAGTTTTTGTTTCCATTTATATTTGCCACTCTTAGTCAGAAGGACAAGCAAAAAATTAAAAGTCAGACTTTTTCTTTGAAATCTACAAAGCTAAGTGTAAAGGAAATATAAGCTTTCAAATGATTTTGATGTGTTTGAAGCATTTTTTCTTCTGAAGTATAGGGAAGGAAAATCATTTCCTCTACTATTTTAGAGGCATATGAACTAAACCAATAAAAGACAATAACAAGAAAAGCATAAACATTTAATTTAATTTAATTTTTAAAAAATTTATGTGCTTGAGGGCTTCACAGACAAGAACTGTAACCACCCCCCACCCCCCCACCAAAAAAGACTCAAGGGCTTATTTTGTTAACTGAAAAAAATACACAGCGTGACTTTTGTGAATTAAGTTTTATTGGGACAAAATGAGGACTGTAGCCTGGGAGACAGTTTCAGATACTTCTGAGGAACTGCTTGGAAGAGGTGAGGGGTGGTCAGTGTATATATGATTTTGGTGGAAGGATATGCATGCAATCAAGCACACATTTTTGTATTAGGTTGCTGCTAGTCATGGAGAAGGAAATGGCAACCCACTCCAGTGTTCTTGTCTGGAGAATCCCAGGGATGGGGGGTCCTGGTGGGCTGCCGTCTATGGGGTCGCACAGAGTCGGACACGACTGAAGCGACTTAGCAACAGTAGCAGTCATGAGGAGCAGATGTCTCTGTTAATGACTGTAATGCTTTTCCAGATATAAGATGCAAGAATTGGGTGCATAATCTTCTGCTGAAAATATTGAACTGTCCAAAGGCCTGTTCTGCCCATTTTCCCCAGAGCTCAGAGTGCCTCATTCCTGATCTCCACACTGAGCTCCTTTTGGGGGATGTGTGTGTCAGTAACTATATTGGTAAGTGAATTAATCTTTGTAGAGGCAAATGCCAAATGCTAATTTTTAGTTGGCAATATTGATTTTAACAAAGGTGGTAAATTGTGGAAAAGTTAAAAAAAAAAAGTCGGGGGAGCTTCTGTGGTGGCTCAGGTGGTGAAGATTCCACCTGCAATGTGGGAGACCTGGGTCCAGTACCTAGGCTGGGAAGATGCCCTGGAGAAAGGAACAGCTACCCACTCCAGTATTCTGGCCTGGAAAATCCCATGGACAGAGGAGCCTGGTAGGGTACAGTCCATGGGGTCACAAAGAGTCGGACACAACTGAGCAACTTTAAAAAAAAAAAGAAAAAGAAAAAGAGCTTGAACTTCTTGTAGTGGTGAATTGTGGGCAGGTAAATAAGTGGGGAAATTCATGATAGGTATAGGGGTTTCCCTGGTGGTTCAGATAGTAAAGAATCTGCCTGCAATGCAGGAGACCCTGGTTCCATCCCTGGATCAGGAAGATCCCCTGGGGCATGGCAACCTACACCAGTCTTCTTGCCTGGAGAATCTCCATGGACAGATCGTGAGGTTGCAAAGTGTCAGACATGTCAGAGCGACTAACACACAAACACATGGGTTATATAGCAAGTTTTGCTTATGCAGACTCATCTCAGTATTGACTCCTTCTTTGGTGATCCCCTTTTTCTGGTACAGAGGTCAGGGGACACCTACACGAGGGAGAATTATGGTCTGCTTTTAGGCAGATGGAGGGCAGAGTTCATCCTGTGTCTGCTTTATCTCAACTGACTTCAGCTCAAAATAAGTGTATGGCAATTGGGGCTTCTCTGATAGCTCAGTTGGTTAAGAATTCACCTGCAATGCAGGAGACCCCAGTTTGATTCCTGGGTTGGGAAGATCTGCTGGAGAAGGGATAGGCTACCCACTCCAGGATTCTAGGACTTCCCTTATGACTCAGCTTGTAAAGAATCTGCCAGCAATGTGGGAGACTTGGGTTCAATCCCTGGGTTGGGATGATCCTCTGGAGATGGGAAAGGTTACCCACTCCAGTATTCTGGCCTGGAGAGTTCCATGGACTGTATAGTTCTTGGGGTCACAAAGAGTTAGCAGCAACTGAGTGACTTTCACTTTCTTTCAAAGTAGCATTATGTATAAGCTCTAACAGTTTCTTTTTATAAAGTAAGTGCCTGACTTACACTTTGGTTGCCAAGGTGTATAAAAAAAAAAGTCGGGGGAGCTTCTGTGGTGGCTCAGGTGGTGAAGATTCCACCTGCAATGTGGGAGACCTGGGTCCAGTACCTAGGCTGGGAAGATGCCCTGGAGAAAGGAACAGCTACCCACTCCAGTATTCTGGCCTGGAAAATCCCATGGACAGAGGAGCCTGGTAGGGTACAGTCCATGGGGTCACAAAGAGTCGGACACAACTGAGCAACTTTAAAAAAAAAAGAAAAAGAAAAAGAGCTTGAACTTCTTGTAGTGGTGAATTGTGGGCAGGTAAATAAGTGGGGAAATTCATGATAGGTATAGGGGTTTCCCTGGTGGTTCAGATAGTAAAGAATCTGCCTGCAATGCAGGAGACTCTGGTTCCATCCCTGGATCAGGAAGATCCCCTGGGGCATGGCAACCTACTCCAGTCTTCTTGCCTGGAGAATCTCCACGGACAGATCGTGAGGTTGCAAAGTGTCAGACATGTCAGAGCGACTAACACACAAACACATGGGTTATATAGCAAGTTTTGCTTATGCAGACTCATCTCAGTATTGACTCCCTCTTTGGTGATCCCCTTTTTCTGGTACAGAGGTCAGGGGACACCTACACAAGGGAGAATTATGGTCTGCTTTTAGGCAGATGGAGGGCAGAGTTCATCCTGTGTCTGCTTTATCTCAACTGACTTCAGCTCAAAATAAGTGTATGGCAATTGGGGCTTCTCTGATAGCTCAGTTGGTTAAGAATTCACCTGCAATGCAGGAGACCCCAGTTTGATTCCTGGGTTGGGAAGATCTGCTGGAGAAGGGATAGGCTACCCACTCCAGGATTCTAGGACTTCCCTTATGACTCAGCTGGTAAAGAATCTGCCAGCAATGTGGGAGACTTGGGTTCAATCCCTGGGTTGGGACGATCCTCTGGAGATGGGAAAGGTTACCCACTCCAGTATTCTGGCCTGGAGAGTTCCATGGACTGTATAGTTCTTGGGGTCACAAAGAGTTAGCAGCAACTGAGTGACTTTCACTTTCTTTCAAAGTAGCATTATGTATAAGCTCTAACAGTTTCTTTTTATAAAGTAAGTGCCTGACTTACACTTTGGTTGCCAAGGTGTCCACTTCAAAGGGGCATTCTGAAGGATATCTCAAATAAATATACTGCCAGCTACATGACTAGATAAACAACCAGGACTTGAGTGTGCGCTACCTAACTCACCACTGACATGCCTTCTGTGTTCCAAGAACTATAAGTAAAAACTTATTTTTTCTTCAAAGTTCCTAATAGTTATTGCTGAAGAACATCTTGCAAAATCATAATAAAACCCACAAGTGTTGGTCCATTTGTAATATTAATTTGCACAGGGTTCTGTGGGAAACTCACCAGACTCAGAGGACTGCTCCCCAACCCCAGGCATTTCTAGGCATTACTATTGTCAGGCTGAGACTGGCACAAAACAGGCACTTATTTTGGGCTTCCCTGGTGGCTCAGCTGGTAAAGAATCTGCCTGCAATGTGGGAGACCTGGGTTCAATCCCTGGATTGGGAAGATCCCCTGGAGAAGGGCATGGCAACCCACTCCGGTATTCTTGCCTGGAGAATCTCCATGGACAGAGGAGCCTGGTGGGCTACAGTCCATGGAGTAGCAAACAGTTGGACATGACTGAGCAACTAAGCACAAAGGCTGTTGTCAAAGATAAAGCCAGATACTGGTTAAAGGTGGCGAAGACATTTCATTACATACTATACAAGACAGGAAGGAGACCTTGGTGTTGAACTGATCTCAACTCTGAATACAATAAACACAACTGGGATTTGCAGCCCGTGAGTGGAGAGAGGTGGTCAGTGGTTGGAAAGTTACTAAGAGGGAACATCAGTGGGAAGGGGATGTTGACAGAAATAATCCTAGGAATAGGAAAGTTTTATTTCGGCCAAACTTAGGATGATAGCCTGGGAGACAGCCTCACAGGTAGCTCTGAGGAACTGCCCTGGAGAAGCATGTTCTTCACCAGAGTTTTATATCTTGTCAGAAGAAAGAACATCAAACAGACAGGAGGTACATTCACTCAAGGCTTGCAAAAGTCACCCCACAAAACCCAGACCAACATGGGCACACTGAATTAGTATGGCCTTGGTACCTGGGAAGGGAGTCTTATCAAATGAGTACTAGTAATGGCATCCTAAAGAAGGCATTTAATCTTTCTCTTTTTAGAAAAAATATTTATTTTCTTATTTAACTGTATCAGGTTTTGGTTGTGACAAGTGAGGTCTTCATTCTATGTGGAATCTTTCATTGTGGCGTGTGGGCTCTGGAGCTCACAGGCTCCGAAGTTGCAGCATGCAGGCTTAATTGCTCTGTGGCATGTTGGTTGGGGTCAAATCCATGTCCTCTGCATTGTGAGGTGGATTTTTAACCACTGGACCACCAAGGATGTCCATAATCTTTATCTTTAAAACAGACATTCTTTACATCCGATCAATGCAAATTTTTCTTTAATGATTAAAGCAGATGTACAAGGTATGTTTGATAGACCATGAACCAGCTATTTTAGTTAGCACGAAATTCAAGTTATATCATGCATAAGCCAGAATGACAGTTACCATATATCAATATTTGAACATTCTATCCACTAGGGTGTCCCTGGTGGCTCAGATAGTAAAGGTCCTGCACTGCAGGAGACCTGGGTTCAATCCCTGGGTTGGGAAGAACCCCTGGAGAAGGGAATGGCTATCCACTCCAGTATTCTGGCCTGGAGAATTCCATGGACTGTATAGTCCACGGGGTCGCAAAGAGTCAGACACGACTGAATGACTTTCACTTTCAGGGAGAGTCTTGCTTAACTGGCTGTCTTAGTCTGTTTAGTCCTCTGTAATAGGATACCATACTGTTCACGGAGTTCTCAAGGCAAGAATACTGAAGTGGTTTGCCATTCCCTTCTCTAGTGGACCGCGTTTTGTCAGAACTCTCCAACATGACCCATCCGTCTAGGGTGGCCCTGCATGGCATGGCTCATAGTTTCACTGAGGTAGACAAGGTTTTGGTCCATGTGATCAGATTGGTTAGTTTTCTGTGATTGTGGTTTTCAGTCTGTCTGCCCTGGGATGGAGAAGGATAAGAAGCTTATGGAAGCTTCCTGATGGGAGAGACTGACTGAGGGGAAAGCAGACATTACTTTGCCAACAAAGGTCCGTCTAGTCAAAGCTATGGTTTTTCCAGTGGTCATGTATAGATATGAGAGCTGGACTATAAAGAAACCTGAGCACCAAAGAGTTGATGCTTTTGAGCTGTGGTGCTGGAGAGGACTCTTGAGAGTCCCTTGGGTTGCAAGGAGATCTAACCAGTCCATCCTAAAGGAGATCAGTGCTGAATATTCATTGGAAGGACTGATGCTGAAGCTGAAACTCCAATACTTTGGCCACCTGATGTGAAGAATTTACTCATTTGAAAAGACTCTGATGCTGGGAAAGATTGAAGGTGGAAGGAGAAGGGGCTGACAGAGGATGAGATGGTTGGATGGCATCACCGACTCGATGGACATGGGTTTGGGTAAACTCTGGGAGTTGATGATGGAGAGGGAGGCCTGGCGTGCTGCAGTCCTTGGGGTTGCAAAGAGCTGGACATGACTGAGCGACTGAACTGAACTGAATAGGATACCACAGCAGGACCAGGGACCAAACTTGATCACTCAAGAGCTTTTGTGTTTTATTAAAGTATAAAAAGGGACAGAGAAAGCTTCTGACATGGACTTCAGGAAGGGAACAGAGAATGCCCCCATTGCCAGTCTTACCAAAGGAGCTATAGCTATATACTTTATTACAGTAAAGAGTCTTAGCAGACCCACTCCCACAATATAAATTAACCGGATTAGAACAAGCAACAGAAAGGTCTTACCAGACCGACTCCTAAAACGTAAGATTAAGAGAATAAGACTAGTCAGAAGATTCTTGTTAAGGAGAAACATGGCCTTGAGCAAGATACATTGTTATACAGACTAAGACAAAGCAGTTTGTCCTTTCCTCCTCCTCAAGAGCCCCAGACAGCTTTCTCCTCCTTGGGGACCCTGGACTTCTTATCAACCTTCCTAAGAACTGACTCTCTCAGTGGCTTATGAACAACAGACATTTCTCACAGTTCCGGAGGCTGGAAGTGTAAGATCAAAGTGCTGAGAGATTTGGTGAGAACTCACCTTATGGTTCATGGACTTGCCTTCTTACTGTGTCCCCACACGGAATCGGGGAGCTCTCTGGGGTTTCTTTAGCCCTACCTTCCTGACCTAATCACCTCCCACAAAGGCCCCACCTTCTCATACCAGCACCTTGGGGGTTACATTTTAATATATGAATTTTGGGAGGCCATCCAATGGTCTACAGCACTGCCTAACAGGACTTTTGCTCAAGGCAGGTCAAGGATGTACATATAAGCCAAAGGTGGGGGATAAAAAACGAGACATCATGGGTTGGGGGCATCAAGCCTCTCTTACTAAATTGACCTAGCATGATCTGTTGCTAAAGGCACCGCCCAGGATGACACAGAAGCCCAAGATGAACACAGAAGGCTTGTCTAGATGAAGGCTTAGAGGAGCCTGGCTGGAATTTGGTCAAGAAGAGTCTTTGACATGATTAAAGCTTGAACTTGCATTAAGACTTCAGGGCACTGCAAGTTGCCCTCCGGTTTGTGGGAGCTGATGGGCATTTGCATGCTTTGCTGTGATGTCCAGAATGACTGGGAGAACTGTCAGCATGAAGTTAGTATTTTATGGAATGCAATATTGGGAAAATTGAAATGCATACAGTATTGCTTTGGGGGTGTCATTCCACAGAGCTGTTGGTATCAGATGGGACCCTGATGTTCTACCTGTCTTGTCAAAGCGGGGTCCTTCATACAGTTATCCTCAAGACAGGCACTCACCTCCTGGTGAATAAGACGTATGCCTGTCCTCCTTGGGGAATCAGGTGGGAATGGCCTTAGGTCAAGTATCTGCAGCCCTGCAACTTCCAGACCTGGTTCCAGGTTTTCCTTTTAAAATAGCATAGTGATCCTCTCTTTCTTCTATCTCATGTAGCCCTTCAGTATCCAGAGATATTCATTTTGTTTCCCCCCCGCTCCTTGCCTGCTGACCCTCTCCAGCAGCTTGTCCATTCTTTAGCCTTAATACCTGTACTGCTTCCACCGTCGTGCCTTGGCCTGGTTTCCAGACATTTCACTAACAAGACCGTTTTTCTCTGTAGTCACCATGGACAGCCTGCTGTACCTGTCAGGAGTTTGTTGTAGTAATAAACAGCCCCACATCCTGACGATGCACCATACAAAGGTTACTTCTCACATCCACTGTATGTGCCTCATGGGCCTTGTAGGGGAGAAGAAAAACCTTTTCCACCCATCCTCTTATGCTTTCCCAAGGTCTACGAATTAAACTGACAGCAGACAGATTAGTGAAAGTGAAAGTGTCTGACTCTTTGCGACCTCATGGACTGTCCGTGGAATTCTCCCAGCCAGAGTACTGGAGTGGGTAGCCTTTCCCTTCTCCAGGCGATCTTCCCAACCCAGGGATCAAACCCAGGTCTCCTGCATTGCATGGGGATTCTTTACCAGCTGAGCCACCAGGGAAGCCCAAGAACACTGGAGCGGGTTAATAAAAGGAACAGGACACCGAGTTTTCTCATGTTTTTAAGTCTGTGTGTATGGCTACTCCTAGAAAGAACCGAAAACACAAATTGGTGGCTACATCCTGGGATTACTAACCTTTTTAAAAAAAGGACAATCAACTGTGGAGCAGTGACTAGACTAAGGAAAGGGGAGCTGGACTTCTGGGTTTGGAGGAGGGGATTGTGGAAAGGTAACTAAGGAAATGTATGAAAGTGAAAGAATTAGTCATTTAGTCATGTCTGACTCTTTGTGACCCCATGAACTATAGCCCACCAGGCTCCTCTGTTCATGGAATTCTCCAGGCAAGAATACTGGAGTGGAATGCCATTTCCTTCTCCAGGGGATCTTTCCAACCCAGGGATCGAACCCAGGTCTCCCACATTGTGGGCAGACCCTTTACCAGCTGAGCCACCAGGGCAGCCACAGGAAACGTATGGGAGTAACCAATAATAGGTAAGGGCTTTTATGCAGGCTCGTCTCAGTCCCGTCTCAGGTGATGAGTCCCTCTCCTTTTTTCCTGGTATGAGAGAGAGGGAGTACCTTTACAAATGGAGATTTTCTTTAAAGAATGGGAAACTTCTGCCCTGCTTATAAGTTGTGCCCGACTCTTTGTGACCCCATGGACTATACAGTCCATGGAATTCTCCAAGCCAGAATACTGGAGTGGGTAGCCTTTCCCTGTTGTAAGCAGAGAGAGAAGCTCAAAATCATCAATATAGCAAAGGAGCCTATTTTGGGGTGGCATGTCCTGAGCCCCTTTAGCCTCTCTGGGGTTTTACTGCAATGCATCTTTAAGGAGGCCAGTTTACAGACTCTACCATCTGGAACATTGCCAACTGCCAGGATGGGGGTCACCAGCTCTCAAAGCCAGTTACTCCAGAAAATGCCAGTGGGTGACCCTCTGGCTTAAAAAGCCCTCAGTTATTTTGAGCCACTGGGACCCAAGACACAGGTCTCTTTAGTGACGGCTAGTAGCATCTGTTTGGGCCTCAGCTACCTTAGGAAGTGGTGGCAACCCAGTGGACATCCCAGTCCAGACAGCCTGAGAACATGGAGCTTGTCTGGACTCTCCTCTGTTGGATTTGTGGGCTCACTGCAACAGCCAACTCCCAGCAGAGGGGCTGTGCACAGGCTCCTGGGACAAAGGAGAAGACAGCAAGCTGATACACAACCCTTCAGTCCACGATGGTCCAGAGGTCTGATTTTATCAGATGCAGAGGATATTTCTGTTTAGGTATCTGGGGTTACCCATTTCTGGAAGCCTTTCTTCCCAGATGAGAGCTGCTATGATCCTCTGTCCAGTTTTTATTCTCTGTATCTGGGAAGCGAAGAATGTGAGCCAGGGCTCCTTCCTCCGCTTTATTCAGTTTCTACCTGCATTCTCTCCCAAGGACAGGGCAGGTGGGCCATCAGAAAGAGTTCCTGGGGGGTCCATCAGACAAGAAACCTGTATGTCTTCATAAGGAGGGGGACAGGCAAGTGGTGCCTATTGGAAAACTCTATTCTGCCTAGATTGCAGTACCAGCTTCCTGGATCCAGGTCCTATGGAGAGGGAAGAGGGGAGATGTTGCTTAAGGTATAAACCTGTAACCAGTAGATAAATAAGTCCTAGAGGTCTGTTGCACAGTATAGTGATTATGGTCCCAATTCTGTATTATAAACCTAAAGTTGCTAAGAGATTAGATCTTAATTGTTCCTTCTACAAATAAGCAATGCTGATTATGTGATGTTAATAAGTGGTGTTAATTAAGAGGTGTTAATTAGTGTTATGATGGTAATTATATTGCAATTTATAAATGTATCAAATCAACATATACACCCTACATTCATAAATTGTTATATGCCAATTATGGGCTTCCCTGTATGGATCATGATAAACTGTGGAAAATTCTGAAAGAGATGGGAATACCAGACCACCTGACCTGCCTCTTGAGAAATCTGTATGCAGGTCAGGAAGCAACAGTTAGAACCGGACATGGAACAACAGACTGGTTCCAAATAGGAAAAGGAGTACGTCAAGGCTGTATATTGTCACCCTGCTTATTTAGTGTATATGCAGAGTACATCTTGAGAAATGCTGGGCTGGAAGAAGCACAAGCTGGAATCAAGATTGCTGGGAGAAATATCAATAACCTCAGATATGCAGATGACACTACCCTTATGGCAGAAAGTGAAGAGGAGCTAAAAAGCCTCTTGATGAAAGTGAAAGAGCAGAGTGAAAAAGTTGGCTTAAAGCTCAACATTCAGAAAACGAAGATCATGGCATCCAGTCCCATCACTTCATGGAAAATAGATGGGCAAACAGTGGAAACAGTGTCAGACTTTATTTTGGGGGGCTCCAAAATCACTGCAGATGGTGATTGCAACCATGACATTAAAAGACACTTACTCCTTGGAAGGAAAGTTATGACCAACCTAGATAGCATATTAAAAAGCAGAGACATTACTTTGTTGACAAAGGTCCATCTAGTCAAGGCTATGGTTTATCCTGTGGTCATGTATGGATGTGAGATTTGGACTATAAAGAAAGCTGAGTGCCAAAGAACTGATGCTTTTGAACTGTGGTGCTGAAGAAGACTCTTCTGAGTCCCCTGGACTCCAAGAAGATCCAACCAGTCCATCCTAAAGGAGACCAGTCCTGGGTGTTCATTGGAAGGACTGATGCTAAAGCTGAAACTCCAATACTTTGGCCACCTGATGTGAAGAACTGACTCATTAGAAAAGACCTTGATGCTGGGAGGGATTGAGGGTCGGAGGAGAAGGGGACGACAGAGGATGAGATGGCTGGATGGTGTCACCAACTTGATGCACATGAGTTTGGGTGAACTCCAGGAGTTGGTGATATACGGAGAGGCCTGGCATGCTGCGATTTCATGGGGTTGCAAAGAGTTAGACACAACTGAGCGACTGGTAGCTCAGCTGGTAAAGCTGGTAGCTACCAACTGGTAGCTCAGCTGGTAAAGAATCTGCCTGCAATGCAAGAGACCCCAGTTCGATTCCTGGGTTGGGAAGATCTGCTGGAGAAGGGAATGGCTACCCACTCTAGTATTCTAGTCTGGAGATTTCCATGGACTATAGAATTTTCTACATGGATTGCAAAGAGTTGGACCTGACTGAGTGAGTTTCACTTTCATATAAATTTATCAAATCAACACATCACATACCCTACACTCATGCATTGTTATATGCCAATTATGAGCTTCCCTGGTAGCTCAGCTGGTGAAGAATCCAGCTGCAATGCAGGAGACCCCGATTTGGTCCCTGGGTCAGGAAGATCTGCTGAGGGGGATAGGCTATCCACTCCAGTATTCTTGGGCTTCCCTGGTGGCTCAGCTGGTTAAGAATCTGCCTGCAGTGCAGGAGACCTGGGTTCGATCCTTGTGTTGGGAAGATCCCCTGGAGAAGGGAAAGGCTACCCACTCCAATATTCTGGCCTGGAGAATTCCATGGACTATATATCTATGGGGTTGCAAAGAGTCGGACATGACTGAGCAATTTTCACTTACTTCACTATGCCAATTTTATGTCAATAGGAGTTTAGAAGATGGTTCTGTGAAGTCTCTTTGAAGCAAAAAGGAAGTCACAGGTCTTAATCCTGGGTGGCACATCACATGGGGAGCAGGAGAGCCTCAGATTTTGGCCCCTCCTTGGTTAAAGGGGAGCCTCGTGGTATAAATCATGCCTGCTATTCTCTGACCTCTTGAGGCCCAAGTCTTATAAAGGGGACATGGAGGAGAAATGATCTGTGAGAACTCAGAAAGACCTGCTGGCTGAGTGACCAGTGGTGACGGTAAGAGGAAAGTTGATTCTTAATTTTAAGCAAATTCATGGTGGTGTCCAATAAAACATGACAGGAAAAGAAAGAACATCTGGAAAAGCAGACATTGGCCTTTTGTTTAGACATGTACCTGGATTGGTTTTATTCTGGGAAAGAGTTCAGTCATTTCCAGTGATACTTATGTAGACATAAGACTATGCAGTGATACTATTATGTAGACATAAGACATGTTTCAGAATTTACGTTGCTGATGTTACTTAAATTTTTTTTTAAATTTTATTTTCAGAAATAATGGAAATGGTATAAAACTTAATTCCAAAAGGCTGATAGTGAAATTTTGAGTCTCTCTCAATGGAAGGTTTTCTCAGTTCCAAGTTTCCATTTTTGAGATTGAATTTCTTGTATATTCTTTCAAAGGTGCATATTCAGGCATGTATTATTTTTATCTAAATGATGCCATAGTATGCATACTGTTCTACAACTTCCTTTAGTTAAACCTACAAAGTTACTGGGACATGTAAGAACTATCTGATTCTTCTTAATGACTCCCCCCTTTCCCTTTGAAGCTTTGAGATTGTTTCCAATTATTTTATCATGAAGGTGATATATTTCTCTGCCCAGTAACTTGAGGCAAACAAATAGGACATTAATAATGAATGTCTGGGGCTGATACAACATTTTTACAAACACTTCTTATATATCCCACATCATGCTGGTATAGGAGCAACAGGTTTTGCTGATGTACAAAAGAAAATACAAATTAAAAATAAACAATTTAATTCTCTCTGCAGAAATTAAGGGGACATATCCCTCCTTCTTTTTCTTTCATAATTTCTTCCTCTGCCCTTTTCACATCTATGTAAATCTTTTTAGTGGCTAAACTTTCTAGTCTCATATCTCAGGAATGTTTCCCCAAGCACCTTGAACTCATCTCTGAAATGTAATTTTAGGAAAGGAAAAAACTTTCCCTCTACCCTCTTAGATTCAGTATCTGAGGCCTGCAAATTAACACGACAAAAGACAGATTAACAGGGGAAAAGGCATACAAATTGTATTGATGTTAATATTTTTACATGCTTGTGGAGACTCATAGCAAAAAGTGAAAATCCAAGAAATGGTTTGACTCAGAAGATTATACATCATTTTACCCAAAGGTATTAAATTGTGGGAAGGTGAGTAACAAATGTATGGCTGGTAAATGTCATTTAATAAGGTTTTTTTGTTACTCATCAGGGTGCTAAGTTTCCATCTTCTTCATGCCCATAAAATTCCTTCAGGAAGGGGCTTTCTGGTAGTCCTAATTTCTCAGACGTTTCTGCTTTTAATTAGATAAGGGAAGCTCTGAGAAGATGTCTTTCTACATCTATTGATTCTCAGTTGGCATCAGCTCAAAATAATCCATATGCCAAAGTGGCATAGTTTAGGGTGGCATATTTAGACCCTCTTAATATTTTGGGGGCTCCAAAATCACTGCAGATGGTGACTGCAGCCATGAAATTAAAAGACAAACACTTACTCTTTGGAAGAAAAGTTATGACCAACCTAGATAGCATATTCAAAAGCAGAGACATTACTTTGCCCACTAAGGTCCGTCTAGTCAAGGCTATGCTTTTTCCTGTGGTCATGTATGGATGTGAGAGTTGAACTGTGAAGAAGGCTGAGCGCCAAAGAATTGATGCTTTTGAACTGTGGTGTTGGAGAAGAGTCTTGAGAGTCCCTTGGATTGCAAGGAGATCCAACCAGTCCATTCTGAAGGAGTTCAACCCTGGGATATCTTTGGAAGGGGTGATGCTGAAGCTGAAACTCCAGTACTTTGGCCACCTCATGTGAAGAGTTGACTCATTGGAAAGGACGCTGATGCTGGGAGGGATTGGGGGCAGGAGGAGAAGGGGGTGACCGAAGATAAGATGGCTGGATGGCAGATGGCTGGATGGCATCACGGACTCAATGGATGTAAGTCTGAGTGAACTCCAAGAGATGGTGATGGACAGGGAGGCTTGGCTTCGATTCATGGTGTTGCAGAGAGTCAGACACGACTGAGTGAACTGAACTGAATAATCATCAATGAATATAATGCCCATTTCCCAACTTCCTTGGAGGAAATGAGCCTAACTATCCCTTGCAAAAAGTATTGAATGGGTTGCATCTACTCAGCTCTGTAAAAGAATGAAATTTAGTACAAGCAACTATATGCCAGTAAAATGGACAACCTGGAAGGAATGGACAAATTCTTAGATAAGTACAACATTCCAAGACTGAACCAGAAAGAAATAGAAATCAGGAACAGAGAAATCACAAGTAATAAAATTGAAACTGTGATTAAAAAACTTTCAAAAAAACAAAACTCGAGGACCAGATAGCTTCACAGGTGAATTCTATCAAACATTTAGAGAAGAGCTAACATCTCTCCTTCTCAAGCACTTCCCCCAAAAATGCAGAGGCAGGAACACTCCCAAATTCATTCTATGAGGTTGCCATCGTCCTATGCCAAAATCAGACAAATATATCAAAAAAGAAAAAAAGAAAATTATAGACCAATATTACTGATGAACATAGCCACAAAAATTCTCAACAAAATAGAAGCAACTAAATCTAACAACACATTAAAAGAATCACACACCACAATCAAGTGAGATTTTCCTAAGGATGCAAGGATTGTTCAATATATGCAAGTCAATCAACATGATACACCAAATTAACATTAAAGAGTAAAAATACGATCATCTCAATAGATGCAGAAAAAGTTTGTGACAAAATTTAATACCCATGATGAAAACTCTCTAGAAAATGGGCATAGAGGGAATCTATCTCAACATAGTAAAGGCCATATTTGATAAACCCATAGCAAACATCATCTTAATGATGAAAAACTTGAAAGCATTTCCTCCTAGATCAGGAAAAGACAAGGATGTCCATTTTCACCACTATTATCCAACATATTAACAGTTTTGGAAGTCCTGGCCATGGCAATCAGAGAAGAAAATGAAATAAAAGAAATCTAAAGCAGAAAAGAAGTAAAATTGTCACTGTTCGCAGATGACATCATACTATACATAGAAAATCCTAAATATGCCACCAGAAAACAACTGTGCTTAGGCAGTCATGTCCAACTCTTTGTGACCCCAGGGACTGCAGCCTGCCAGGTTCCTCTGTCCATGTGGATTCTCCAGGCAAGAATACTGGAGTGGGTTGCCATGCCCTCCTCCAGGGGATCTTCCCAATCCAAGAATCGAACCCAGGTCTACCTCATTGCAGGTGGATTCTTTACCATCTGAGCCACCATGGAAGCTCTAGGAAAACTACTGAGCTAATCAATGAATTTGGTAAAATTGCAGAATACAGAATTAATGCACATCTGGCTCTAGGCTTTTGTTTGTTTGGAATTAATGCACGGAAGTCTCTTGCAGTCTTCAAGACACTTTGGACTATAGCAGACCAAGCTCCTCTGTCTATGGGAGTTTAGACTAGAGTACTGGAGTGTTTGCTATGACCAGTGCCGTCTCTTGGCAAAACTGTTAGCTTTTGCCCTGCTTCATTTGTACTCCAAAGCCAAACTTGCCTGTTACTCCAGGTATCTCTTCACTTCCTACTTTTGCATTCCTATGCAAAAAAAGGACATTTTTTAGGTGTTAGTTCTAAAAGGTCTTGTCTGTCTTCATAGAACTGTTCAACTTCAGCATTAGTGGTTGGGGCATAGACTTGGATTACTATGACATTGAATTGTTTCCCTTGGAAATGAATCAACTTCATTCTGTCGTTTTTGAGATTGCACTGCTTTTCAGACTCTTTTGTTGACTATGAGGGCTACTCCATTTCTTCTAAGGGATTCTTGCCCACGGTAGTAGATATGATGGTCATCTGAGTTAAATTTGCCCATTCCGGTCCATTTTAGTTCACTGATTCCTAAAATGTCGATGTTTACTCTTGCCATCTGCTTGACTGCTTCCAATTAACCTCTATTCATGGACCTTAATTCCAGGTTCTTATGTAATATTGTTCTTTACAGCACTGGACTTTACTTTCACCACAAGACACGTCTACAACTGGGCATCATTTCAACTTTGGCTCAGCCTCTTCATTCCTTCTGGAGCTTTCTATGCTCTTCTCCAGTAGCATATTGGACACCTACCAACCTAGGGTGTTGGGATCATCTTTCAATGTCCTATCTTTTTGCCTTTTCATACTGTTCATGGGGTTCTCAAGGCAAGAATGGTGAAGTGGTTTGCCATTCCCTTCTCCAGTGGACCACGCTTTGTCAGAACTCTCCACCATGACCCATCCATCTTGGGTGGCCCTACATGGCATGGCTCACAGTTTCATTGAGTTACAGAAATCTGTGATTCATGTGATCATTTTGGTTAGTTTTCTGTGATTGTGGTTTTTATTATGTCTGCTCTCTGATGAAGGATAAACTTATCTTGATGATAAGAGGCTTGTGGAAGGTTCCTGATGGGAAGGACTGGTTGTGAGGAAAACTGGGTCTTGCTCTGGTGAGCGTGGCCATACTCCTTAAATTTTTAATCCAATTTTCTACTGATGGTGTGTGTGTGTGGAGGGGGTGGTCTGAAGCCAAACTATGGTAGGAGTATGGTGGTAATTCTGACCTCGAACAAAAGGACTTATGCCAGCATGCTGCACCCCCAGGACTGCTGCCGTCAGTGCCCTGACCCCGTGGCAGGACACTTTTGACTCATGCCTCTGCCAGAGACTCCCAAACACTCACAGGCAGGTCTGGCTCAGTCTCTTGTGGGGTCACTGCTCCTTTCTCCTGGGCCCTGATGTGCACAAGGTTTTGTTGTGCCCCAGGAGAGTCTCTTTCTCCTCAGTCTTGTGGAAGTTCTATAATCAAATCCTGCGAACTTTCAAACTCAGATTCCCTCGGGATTCTTAGTCCCTTCACCAGATCCCCAGGTTAAACCGGAAGTCTGTTGTGGGGCCTAGAAGTTTTGCAACAGTGTGAGAGCTTCTTTGGTATAATTGCTCTCCAGCTTGTAGAGCTATCACCCACCTGATAGCTCTAGAGTGGGGCTAATGCATTCCCCTTTAAGAGGACTTGCATGCTTCCCAGGCTGCTGCTGCCCCGTCCCCATAGCAGGCCACTGCTGATGCACGCCTCCACAGGACGTCACCAAACTCTCAAAGGCAGGTCTGGCTCAGTCTCCTGTGGGGTCACTGCTCCTTTCACTAGGTCCTGGTGCCCACAAGGTTTTGTTGGTGCCCTCCAAAAATCTCTGGTAGGTATGAGGTTTGATTTTATTTTTTTTATTTTTTTAATTGTATTTTTACTTTATTCTACATTAAAATACTGTATTGGTTTTGCCATACATTGACATTAATCAGCCACAGGTGTACACGAGGTTTGATTTTAATGTGATTGTGCCCCTCCTACAGTCTCATTGCAGCTTCTTCTTTGTCCCTGGACATGGTTTTCTTTTTTTCTTTAACTCCTTATTGCAAAATTCAAACTTAAATTGAAAAAAGTAGGGAAAAATCACTAGGCCATTCAGGTATGACCTACATAAAATCCCTTATGATTATACTGTGGAAGTGACAAATAGATTCAAGGGATTAGACCTGGTAGACAGAACATCTGAATAACAATGGACAGAAATTCGTAACATGGTGCAGGAGGTGGTGATCAAAACAATCCCCAAGAAGTAGAAAGGCAAAAAATCAAAATGGTTGTCTGAGAAGGCCTTATAAATAGCTGAGAAAAGAAGTGCAAAGCAAATGAGAAAGGAAAGATATACTCATCTGAATGCAGAGTTCCAAAGAATAGCAAGGAAAGATAAGAAAGCCTTAAGTAAACAATGCAAATAAACAGAGAAAAACATTAGAATGGGAAAGACTAGAGATCACTTCAAGAAAATTAGAGATACCAAGGGAACATTTAATGCAAAGATGGGCACAACAAAAGAAAGAAATGGTATGGACCTAACAGAAACAGAAGGGATTAAGAAGAGGTGGCAAGACTATACAGAAGAACTACACAAAAAAGGTCTTAATGACCCTGACAATCACAGTGGTTTAGGCACTCACCTAGAGCCAGACATCCTGGAGTGTCAAGTCAGGTAGGCCTTAGGAAGCATTGCTACAAACAAACCTAGTGGAGGTGATAAAATTCCAGCTGAGCTATTTCAAATCCTAAAAGATGATTCTATTAAGTGCTGCACTCAATATACCAGCAAATATGGAAAACTCAGCAGTGGTCACAGGACTGGAAAAGGTCAATTTTCATTCCAATCCCAAAGAACAGCAATGACAAAGAATGCTCAAACTACCACACAATTGCATTCATTTTACATGATAACAAGGTGTAATGTTCAAAATCCTTCAAGTTAGTCTTCAACAGTACTTGAGCTGATAAATTCCAGATGTACAAGTTTGATTTAGAAAAGGCAGAGGAGCCAGAGATCAGATTAGCCACATCTACTGGATCACAGGAAAAGCAAGGGAATTCCAGAAAAACATCTACTTCTGCCTCATTGACAATGCTAAAGCCTTTGACTGTCTGGATGACAATAAACTGGAAAATTCTTACAGAGATGGGAATACCAGACCACTTTATCTGCCTTCTGAGAAACCTGTATGCAGGTCAAGAAGCAACAGTTAGGACCAAACCTGGAACAACAAACTGGTTCCGAATTGGGAAAGGAGTACATCAAGACTGTATATTGTCACCCTGCTTATTTAACTTCTATGCAGAGTACATCATGCAAAATGCCAGGCTGGATGAAGCACAAGCTGGAATCAAAATAGCCAGGAGAAATATCAATAACCTCAAATATACAGATGACACCACCTTAATGGCAGAAAGCAAAGAGGAACTAAAGAGCCTCTTGATGAAGTGAAAGAGGAGAGTGAAAAAACTAACTTAAAATTCAACATTCAGAAAACTACCACTTCAGGGCAAATAGATGGGAAAAATAGAAACAATGACAGATTTTACTTTCTTGGGCTCCAAAATCACTGTGAATGGTGACTGCAGCCACAAAATTAAAATACGCTTGCTCTTTGGAAGAAAAGCTATGACTAACCTAGACAAGCATACTAAGAAGCAGAATCATCACTTTGCCGACAAAATCTGTCTAGTCAAATCTATGGTTTTTCCAGTAGTCATGTATGGGTGTAACAGTTGGGCCATAAAGAAGGCTGAGCACTTTAGAATTGATGCTTTCTAACCGTTGTGCTAAAGACTCTTGAGAGTCCCTTGGACAGCAAGGAGATCAAACCAGTCAGTCCTAAAGGAAATCAACACTGAATATTCATTGGAAAGACTGATGCTGAAGCTGAAGCTTCAATCCTTTGGCCAGCTGATACAAAGAGCTGACTCACAGGAAAAGACCCAGATGCTGGGAAAGATCGAGGGTAGGAAGAGAAGGGGAAGATAGAGAATGATATGGTTGAGTGGCATCATTGACTCAATGGACATGAGTTTGAGATAGTGAAAGACAGGGAAGAGTGGCATGCTTCAGTCCATAGGGTGGCAAAGAGTTGGACACTACTGAACAACTGAACAACAACAACATACTGGAGTGGGTTGCCATTTCCTCTTCCAGAGAATCTTCCTGACCCAGGGTTCAAACCTGCATCTCCTGCGTTGGGAGGCAGATTCTTTATCTACTGAGCCATTGGGGATGCCATTCTTACACTAACAATGAAAGACCAGAAGGAAAAATTAAGGAAAAAATTCCAATTACCATTGCAACCAAATGAATAAAATGCCTGGGAATAAATAACCCACTCCATCACTCTTGCCTGGAGAATCCCATGGATGGAGGAGCCTGGTGAGCTGCAGTCCACGGGATCGCAAAGAGTCAGAGTCGAATGAGCGACTTCACTTTCACTTTCACACATTGGAGAAGGAAACAGCAACCCACTCCAGTGTTCTTGCCTGGAGAATCCCAGGGACGGTGGAGCCTGGTGGGCTGCTGTCTATGGGGTTGCACAGAGAGTCGGACACAACTGAAGTGACTTAGCAGTAGTAGCAGCAGCAAAAAGGCAAAAGGCCTGTACTCAGAAAATGATAAAATATTGATGAAATGCATCAGTGATGACACAAACACATGGAGATATATTCCATGTTCTTGGAATGGATCAATATTGTGAAAATGACTATACTATCCAAAGCAATCTATATATTCAGTGCAATCTCTATCAAATATCAATGGCATTTTCTAGATAATTAGAAAAACAACAACAAAAATCTATACAACTTTTATGGAAACAGAAAAGACCCTGAATAGAAAAAGCAATCTTGAGAAAGAAAAACTGAGCTAGAGGAATCAGGATCCCGGACTTCAGACTATAAAACAAAGCTACAGTAATCAAAACAGTAGGATACAGGCACAAAAATAGAAATATAAATCAATGGAACGGGATACAAAGCCTAGAGATAAACCCACACACCTGTGTCACCTAATCTATGTATCCATGCACTGTTGCGACCTAGTCTATGATCATTAGATGAGAATATACAATGGAGAAAAGACAGCCTCTTCAATAAGTGGTGATGGGAAAACTAGATGGCTACATGTAAATGAAATTAGAACACTTCCTTCTACCATACATGAAAATAAACAAAATGGCTTAAAGACATAAATGTAAGGCCAGACACTCTAAAACTTTTAGAGGAAAACAGAACATTCTTTGACCTAAATTACAGCAATATCTTTTTTGACCCACTTCCTAGAGTAATGAAAATAAGCAATTGTGATCTAATTAAATGTAAGCTTTTACATAGCAAAGGAAATCATGAAAAAGATGAAAAGACAACTCGCAAAGAGGAGAAAAAATTGCAAAGGAAGCAACTGACAAAGGATTAATCTCCAAAATATACAAGCAGCTCATGCATTTCGGTATGGGGGGGTGGGGGAAAGAATTTAAAAATGAGGAGGAAGAACTAAACAAACATTTCTCCAAAGAAGGCATAGATGGATAACAGACACATGAAAAGAAGTTCAACATCTCTCATTATTAGAGAAATGCAAATTAAAACTCCATGAGGGGCTTCCCTGGTGGCTTCAGTGGCAAAGAATCTGCCTGCCAATGCATGAGGCATGAGTGCAATCCTTGTTCTGGGAGGATCCCACATGCAGCTAAGCCTCTGCACCGCACTACTGACCCTGTGCTCTACATCCTGGGAGCTGCAACTACTGAAGCCCACGTGCCCTTAAGCCTGTGCTTGCAGCAAGAGAAAAGTGAAATGAGAAGCATCTAGAGAGTAGCCCCCTCTGGCCACAAATTAGAGAAAAGCCTGTGCAGCCATGAAGAACAAATGCAGCCAAAATAAATAAACAAATTTATTTAAAAAATTACTTGAGGTACCAATACCAAAATCAGCTTATTATATTCTTTGCAGCCAATGATGGAGAAGCTCTATACAGTTAGCAAAAACAAGACCTGGACATTACTGTGGCTCGCATGAGCTCCTTATTGCAAAGGTGAGGCTTAAATTGAAGAAAGTGGGGGAACTACTAGGCCATTCAGGTATGATCTAAATAAAATCCCTTATGATTATGAAGTGGAAGTGACAAATAGATTCAAAGGATTATATCTGGTAGACAGAGTGCCTGAAGAAATATGGATGGAGGTCCGTAACACTGTACAGTAGGCATTGACCAATACCATCCCAAAGAAAAAGAAATGCAAGAAGGCAAAACACTTGTCTCAGGAGGCTTTACAAATAACAGAAAAGAAGTGAAAGGCAAAGGAGAAAGGGAAGGATATACCCCCACTGAATGCAGAATTCCAGAGAATAGCAAGGAAAGATAAGAAAGCTTTCTTAAGTAAACAATGCAAAGAAATAGAGAAAAACAATAGAATGGGAAAGGCTAGAAATCTCTTCAAGAAAACTGGAGATATCAAAGGAATATTTCAAGCAAAGATGAACACAATAAAGGACAAAAATTTTAAGGACCTAACAGAAGCAGGAAATATTAAGAGGTGGTGAGAATACACAGAACTATATATAAAAAGTCTTAATAACCATGATGGTGGGGTCACTCACGTAGAGTCAGTTATCCTGGAGTGTGAAGTCAAGTGGGCCTTAGGAAGAAGTACTATGAACAAAGCTAGTGAAGGTGATGGAATTCCAGCTAAGCTATTTAAAATCCTAAAAGATAGATGCGTTTAAACTGCTACAAACCATATGTCAGCAAATTTGGAAAACTCAGCAGTGGCCACAGGACTGGAAAAGGTTAGTTTTCATTCCAATCCCAAAGACGGGTAATGCCAAAGAATGTTCAAACTACCATAAAATTGTGCTCATTTCACATGCTAGCAAGGTTATGTTCAAAATCCTTCAAGCTAAGGTTCAGCAGTACTTGAACCAAGAAGTTCCAGACGTACAAGCTGAGTTTTGAAGAGGGAGAGGAACCAGAGATAAAACTGCCAATATTTATTGGATCATAGAGAAAGCAATGGAATTCCAGAAAATCATCTACTTCTCCTTCATTGACTATGCTAAATCCTTTCACTGTGTAGATCACACCAAAAAAAACTGGAAAATTCTTAATGAGATGGGAATACCAGACCATCTTACTTGTCTCCTGAGAAGCCTGTATGTAGGCAAAGAAGCAACAGTTAGAACTGGACATGGAACAACTGACTGGTTCAAAATTGGGAAAGGAGTATAATAAGGCTGTGTATTGTCACCCTGCTTATTTAATTTATATGCAGAGTACATTATGCAAAATGCTGTCCTAGATGAATCACAAGCTAGAATAATAGTTGCTGGGAGAAATATCAACAACCTCAGATATGCAGATGAGACCACTCTGATGGCAGAAAGTGAAGAGGAGCTAAAGAGTCTCTTGATGAGAGTGAAAGAAGAGAGTGAAAAGCCAAACCTCAGCATTCAAAAACAAAGATCATAGCATCTTGTCTCATCACTGTGGAAAATAGAAGGGGAAAAATTGCAAACAGTGACAGACTTTCTTTTCTTGGGCTCCAAAATCACCACAAATGGTGACTGTAGCCATGAAATTAAAAGACCCTTGCTCCTTGGAAGGAAAGTTAATGCAAACCTAGACAGTGTATCAGAAAGCAGAGACATCACTTTGCTGACAAAGGTCTGTATAGTCAAAGCTATGGTTTTTCTAGTAGTCATGTACAGATTTGAGAGTTGGACCATAAGACAGGCTAAAGGCTGAAGAATTGATGCTTTCAAATTATGGCCCTGGAGATGACTCTTGAGAGTCCCTTAGAGAGCAAGGAGATGAAACCAGTCAATTCTAAAGGAAATCAACCCTGAATATTCATTGGAAGGCCCGATGCTGAAGCTCCAATACATTGGCCACCTGACTGAAGAGCTGACTCATTAGAAAAGACTCCGATGCTGTGAAAGATTGAAGGCAAAAGGAGAAGAGGGTGGCAGAGGATGAGATGGTTGGATAGCATCACTGATTCAACTGACATGAATTTGAGTAAACTCCAGGAGATAGTGAAGGACAGGGAAGCCTGGCATGCTGCCGTCCATACCCTTGTAAAGGGACAGACATGACTTAGTGATTGAACAACAAAAACAAAAAGTGTCAGAATTGCATAATTAAAAAATCTATAAACAATAAATACTAGAGAGAGTGTAGAGAGAAGGGTATCCTCTTACACTGTCGGGAATCAGCTACTATGGAGAATAATCTGGAGGTTCCTTTAAAAACTAAAATTAAACTACCACATTTATGCAGAGAAAATCAGAATTCAAAAAAATGCATGCAACCCGAATGTTTATTGCAGCACTATTTGCAGTAGCCAGCACATGGCAGTAACATAAATATCTATCAAAAGAGGAATGGATAAAGAAGATGTAATACATACACACAATGCAATAGTACTCAGCTATACTCCAACAGGTTCAGGCGTGCATGTAGTCAGAGTGGACTCAGCACCATCACCGTCCTCTTTTTTAATGAGGTCCTCTAGGCAATGGCCACCAAGGCTTGCTGTACTAAGGCAAAGATAAGATTAAGTCCTTTATTTTCTGTTCTGTTCAGTTCCATGTCTCAGTCATGTCCAACTCTTTGTGACCCCATGGACTGCAGCATGCCAGGCTTTCCTGTCCATCACCAACTCCCAAAGCTTGCTCAGACTCATGTGCATCAAGTCTGTGATGCCATAGAACTATCTCATCTTTTGTCAGCGCTTTCTCCTCCCACCTTCAATCTTTCCCAGCATCAAAGTCTTTTCTAGTGTCAGTTTGTTGCATCAGGTAGCCAAAGTATTGGAGTTTCAGCTTCAGCATCAGTCCTTTCAATGAATATTCAGGACTGATTTTGAATATTCAGGACTGATTTCCTTTAGAATGGACTGGTTGGATCTCCTTGCAGTCCAAGGGACTCTCAAGAGTCTTCTCCAGCCTCACAGTTCAAAAGCATCAATTCTTCAGTGCCCAGCTTTCTTATGGTCCAACTCTCACATCCATACATGACTACTGGAAAAACCACAGAGCTTACTTTCCAAGAAGCAAGCGTCTTAATTTCATGGCTGCAATCACCATCTGCAGTGATTTGGGAACCCCCAAAAATAAACTCTCTCACTGTTTCCATTGTTTCCCCATCTTTTGCCACGAAGTGATGGCACGAGATGCCATGATCTTAGTGTTCTGAATACTGAGTTTTAAGCCAACTTTTTCACTCACCTCTTTCACAAAGAAGCTCTTTAGTTCTTCTTTGCTTTCTGCCATAAGGGTGGTGTCATATGTGTATATGAAATTATAATATGCTGGGAGATATTTCTCCTGGCAATCTTGATTCCAGCTTGTGCTTCATCCAGCCCTGAATTTCGCATCATGTACTCTGCATAGACGTTAAATAAGCAGGTGACAAAATACAGCCTTGACATAATCCTTTCCCTACTTGGAACCAGTCTGTTGATCCATGTCCAGTTGTAACTGTTGCTTCTTGACCTGCATACAGATTTCTCAGGAGGCGGCAGGTAAGGTGGTCTTGTAGTTCCTTCTCTTTAAGAATTTTCCACAGTTTGTTGTGATCTATACAGTCAATGACTTTGGCATAGCCAATAAAGCAGAAATAGATGTTTTTATGGAACTCTCTTGCTTTTTTGATGATCCAGCAGATGTTTGCAATTTAATCTCTGTTTCCTCTACCTTTTCTAAACCCAGCTTGAACATCTGGAAGTCCATGATTCATGTACTGTTAAAGCCTGCCTTGGATAATTTTGAGCATTACTTTGCTAGCATTGAGATGAGTGCAATTGTGCACTAGTTTGAACATTCCTTGGCATTGCCTTTCTTTGGGATTGGAATAAAAACTGACCTTTTCCAGTCCTGTGGCCACTGCTGAGTTTTCTGAATTTGCTGGCATACTGAGTGCAACACTTTCACAGCATCATCTTTTAGGATTTGAAATAGCTCATCACCTCCACTACTTTTGTTTGTAGTGATATTTCCTAAGGCCCACTTGACTTTGCATTTCAGGGTGTCTGGGTCTAGGTTAGTGATCACATCATCATGGTTATCTGGGTCATGAAGATCTTTTTTGTATAGTTCTTCAGTGTTTTCTTGCCACTTCTTCTTAATATCTTCTCCTTTGGTTAAGTTCATCCATACCATTTCTGTCCTTTATTGGGCCCATCTTTGCATGAAATGTTCCCTTGGTATCTCTAATTTTTTTGAAGAATTCTCTAGTCTTTCCCATTCTATTGTTTTCCTCTATTTCTTTGCCTTGATCACTGAGGAAGACTTTCTCTCTCCCTGCTGTTCTTTGGCACTCTGCATTCAGATGGAGATAGCTTTCCTTTTCTCCTTTGTCTTTAGCTTCTCTTCTTTTGTCAGCTATTTGTAAGGCCTCCTCAGACAAACATTTTACCTTATTGCATTTCTTTTCCTTGGGGGTGGTCTTGATCACTTCCTTTTGCACAATGTCATGAATCTCCATCCATAGTTCTTCAGGCAAGCTATCAGATCTAATTTCTTGAATCTATTTGTCACTTTCACTATATAATTGTAAAGGATTTGACTTAGGTTATACGTGAATCATCTAGTGGTTTCTCCTACTTTTTTCAACATAAGTCTGAATTTTGCAATAAGGAGTTTATGATCTGAGCCACAGTCAGCTCCCAGTCTTGTTTTTGCTGACTGTATAGAGCTTCTCCATCTTTGGCTGCAAAGAATGTAATCAACCTGATTTCAGTATTGACCATCTGGTGATGTCCATGTGTAGAGTTGTCTCTTGTGTTTTTGCAAGAAGGTGTTTGGTGTGACCAGGGCATTCTCTTGGCAAAATTCTGTTAGCCTTTGCTCTGCTTCATTTTGTACTCCAAGGCCAAATTTTCCTGTTATTCCAGGTAACTCTTGACTTCTTACTTTTGCATTCCAGTCCCCTATAATTAAAAGGACATCTTTTTTGGATGTTAGTTCTAGAAGGTTTTATAGGTCTTCATAGAACTGTTCAACTTTAGCTTCTTCAGCATTAGTGGTTGGAGCATAGAATTGGATTACTGTGACACTGAATACTTTGTCTTGGAAGTGAACTGAGATCATTGTCTCATTTTTGAGATTGCACCCAAGAACTGCATTTTGAACTCTTTTGTTGACTATAAGGGCTACTCCATTTCTTCATAAGGATTCTTGCCCACAGTAGTAGATATAATGGTCATTGGAGTTAAATTCGCCCATTCCAGTCCATTTTTTTTTTGTGGATTCCTAAAATGTCGATATTCACTCTTGCCAACTCCTGTTTGACCACTTTCAATTTACCTTGATTTGTGGACCTAATATTCCAGGCTCCTATGAAGCACTGTTCTTTACAGCATTGGACTTTACTTCCATCTCCAGTCACATCCACAACTGGGTGCTGTTTTCACTTTGGCTCTGTCCCTTCATTCTTTCTAGAGTTATTTCTCTACTCTTCTCCAGTTGCCTATTGGGCACCTACTGACCTGGGGAGTTCATCTTTCAGTGTCCTATGTTTTTGCCTTTTCGTACTGTTCATGGGGTTCTCAAGGTAAGAATGCTGAAGTGGTTTGCCATTCCCTTCTCCCACGGACCACATTTTGTTAGAACTCTCCCCGATGACCCATCCATCTTGGGTGGCCCTACATGGCTTGGCTCATAATTTCATTGAGTTAGACAAGGCTGTGAT
This sequence comes from Madoqua kirkii, assembly GCA_006408675.1. NCBI lineage: Eukaryota > Metazoa > Chordata > Mammalia > Artiodactyla > Bovidae > Madoqua > Madoqua kirkii. The sequence continues at coordinate 34,292 of SJYC01116080.1, forward strand.
CCACGTGATCAGTTTGAGTAGTTTTCTGTGATTGTGGTTTTCATGCCGTCTGCCCTCTGACAGATAAGGATAAGAAGTTTATGGAAGCTTCCTAATGGCAGAAACGAACTCTGGGAGGAAACTGGGTCTTATCCTGATAGGCAGGGCCATGTTCAGTAAGTCTAACCCAACTTTGCTGATGGGTGAGGCTGTCTTCCCTCCCTCTTATTGGACCTGATACCAAACTTGGTAGGGGTAATGAAAATAATGGTGACCTCTTTCAAATATCTTGGACACACACTGTTGTACTCAGTGGCCCTGACCCTGTAGCAGGCCGTTGTCGACTCACACCTCCACCAGACTCTTGGACACTGACAACAAGTCTGGGTCAGTCTCTTGTGGGGTATATTTTCTGCAGTTGTGAATTATTAGAGCAAACCAATTTAGTCATATATGTCACCCTAAGGGCAGGGTTCCATTTCTTAGAATTCTTGGTTGCAAACCTCAACTTAAACTGGTTTAAAATCATGGCACATTTACATCCTTATCAGGGCCCTGATCTGGCAGGTCCTTATGAATAATGACATCATAATATTATAGTATCACCAAATGCAGGGTCTGGCTGCTCTTTACTGAAAAGCCAATAAGCAGGCCTGGTTGGTGGAAAGGAAAATTTGCTTTATTTCAGATGCCAGCAACTAGGGTTTGGGGAGGGCAGATGTCCTGGAAACTAGTGAGGCAGGAGCTTTTTTTAGACAAAAGTGGGGGACAGCTACATATAGAAATAGCAGTCAGTTCTGACAGTTTTCTTTAAGTTGGTCACTGGTGGCCTGCCCAACGTCATCTTGCTAATTTTAGGTACAGTTAATCTTCAGATCCAGGGTCTATTTGTTCCCCTTTCTTTGAGGCCAGTTCTCGGAATTGTGGCAGCTTATGTCATGGGTATAGTCTGGTCATCATGTAATTAATTCTTCACCCTAGAGTTTTAGTATCTATAAGACAGCTCACAGGATACGGCTCAGAATATTACCTATAGCTCTTAAGAACTAAAGTTTCTTAACTATATTTACTGACTACATTGTCATTATTTGGTCTCCTTGGATTGTTTTCCTTTGTTTCCACATTTCCTACTTCTCAAATTAAACTTATTTGAACAGTTTTCCACAGACAAAAGGCAAGTAAACGACATGAGGTTGTAGGGGGCAGGGAGTGGCGGGTGGCAGGCAAGTACCATAGGGTCCTGCTGTTTCAATAATCCCTAGCACCAGCCTGGAATTATTGGTCACAGCTTTTACTGCCATGGGATTAAAAAAAAAAATCAGAATAAAACAACAGGCACCAAAATAGCAGAGTTGGGAGATGAAAGACAAAGAAAGCTGGTGCTAACTTGAAATATTTATCTCCTTTTAAATAACCCTTAGTCTGCAACCTGCCTTTTCTGTGCTTTGTGAAGTATTTATCTTGCAAGGAATAATTGAATTCATAGAAAGCAGCAAACCCAGACTGGATCTGCATGTCACCTGGTGACCTGAAATTAGAGTTCCTGGAATGAAGCAGACAACATCTGGAATTGAAGCTTTTCTAAGATACACAGACCAAGCCTGTTCGAAGTTTATCACCAAGCCTTTGGTGGTGACATACTGCAGATCATGTCCACAAGGAATGAACATTGTTATTAGAGGTTTGAAACCTTCAAGCCCATCTCCAAGAAGGGGACAGCAGCTGGAGGTTGCCTTCAATCACCGACATCCAAAGACTATCGACCGTGCCTGTGTAATGAAGCTTCCATGACAATCCCTGTAGGACTGGAGTTTCCAGGTTGGTTAGCAAGAATTCATACACACGCCTGGAGGGTGGTGCACCACAACTCCCTGGGAACAGAAGATCCTGCATTTGGGACCCAAGTACATAGCTCGTATCTATTTATAGCCTTTATCTTTTTTATAATTAAGCCAGAAATCTAGTAAGTAAAACAATCAGCATTGGTTATTTCTCCCTCTCCCACCCAGGGGTGGACTTTGACTTTTTAAAGTGTTACTCTTGCTCTAGTAGATAGCTACATACACGCTTCATCATTTCAACCATACACATTCCAAAAGTACAGCCCAAACAAGTATAGTAGGGAATGGAATTTTTGCATTACCCTTTTACTGCAAAGGGGTTTGCATGACCAGCAAATCTAGTGAGCTTTTAATCAACTTAATAAAGCCTCAGTAGAGAAACTTCAAAGCATCACCAATGAAAAGAGAAAATTCTTTTCCCCTTAAAATCCATGCTCCCATCATCTCCACAGAGCTCTACTACTGAAAGTATGGTTAACTACCCTGTTTTGCAAGTTCGCTCAATGGGGATAGAAAACTACCACGTGCTGCCAAGTTACCAGCTTTCCTCAGTCGTGTCCGACTTTGCAACCCCATGGTGTGCAGAACGACAGGTTCCCTGTCCAACTCCCCGAGCTCGCTCAAACTCATTCATTGACTCCATGACGCTATCCCCCATCTTATTCTGTTGTCCCCTCCTTCTGCTGTCAATCTTTCCCCGTTACCAAGGTCTTTGCTAGAGTTCTTTGCATCAGGTGGGCTAAGTATTGGCTAATACTTAGCAAATTTCCATAGCAAAGCTCTGTCCTTGAAAGGGTATTCTTGACACTAACCCATGATTTCAGAGGCTTCCCTGATAGCTCAGATGGTCAAGAGGCTGCCTGCACTGCAGGAGACCTGGGTTCAATCCCAGTGTCACTAAGATCCCCTGGAGAAGGAAATAGCAACCCACTCCAGTACCCTTAACTGGAGAATCCCATGGACAAAGGAGCCTGGCATCGGAGAGTAGGACACGACTGAGCTACTCACACACCCCGTAAGAAGCTGTATGGTTGCTTAATAATCAGTCACGCCTCTAACTCAGAAGGAGCTAACTTGTCTGTGTGCAGCACTCTTTTTGAGCAGCTAGTGGCTCTGAAAAGAGCCTTTGGAGTCAAAGATTAGCAATCACATACGCAAAAGAATCTAGGCACGTTCTCCACGAATTCGCCGTGCCAGCTGAATATCCTTGGGCATGATGGTGACACGCTTAGCGTGGATAGCACACAGATTGGTGTCTTCAAAGAGACTGACTAGATACGCCTCGCATGCCTCCTGCAGTGCCATCACAGCGGAACTCTGAAACCGCAGATCGGTTTTGAAATCCTGCGCAATTTCCCGCACCAGGCGCTGAAACGGCAGCTTCCGAATCAGAAGTTCTGTAGACTTCTGGAAGCGGCGGATCTCACGCAGTGCTACGGTTCCAGGCCGATAGCGATGAGGCTTCTTTAGGCCACCAGTGGCTGGAGCGCTCTTACGAGCAACCTTGGTAGCTAGTTGCTTACGAGGCGCTTTGCCGCCGGTGGACTTGCGGGCAGTCTGCTTTGTTCGGGCCATGCCGCTACTGCTTCCGTCGCCTAGATGAGAATTGCTGCTACGGTCTCCTCCGTCCCTCGCCAACGTGCCTATGCGCGAAGCCTGCCGTCTTTTATAGAGGGTGTTGCCTTCTCATTGGCCAATCGCTGGGTGGAGTGAGGGGAGGCTAAGTTCTGATTGGTCCATGGAGGCATACTGCATGGGCGCCTGCCCCTTATTTTCGCGATGCGAGAGCTTGGCCTCACAGGCTGGTGTCTTGGAGCTCACAGAGTTGCTTGAAAACCAAGTGGGTCTGGGTTGGATGCGGGTGGGCATCAGGTTTGGGTTCAGGTGGACGTCATTGTTTGTG